>PVJS01040781.1:0-18269 GCA_004027185.1 Glis glis
CATGGAATTACTGTCATAAACAAGGTGTATATATGAGATTATGCCAACATCATTCTCAGTGCTACATGTGGGGGGGAGGCGGGGGGGAGGTGGGGGGGAGGGACACCAAGAGCTGTGTGCATGTATGTTAACACCAAACTGATACTCATTGTGATGTGAGACTACAATGCACCAATAAAAACATGGAAAAAAAAATAAATATACTTTTGAAAGCCGGGTGTGGTGGCGCACACTTGTAATCCCAGTACTTGGGAGGCTGAGACCGGAGGATCCGGGTTCGCGGCCAGCCTCAGCTACTTAGTGAGGCCCTCCACAACTTAGGGAGAGCCTGTTTCAAAATAAAGAATAAAAAATAGGGCTGGGGGTGTAGCTTGGAGGTAGAAGCCCCTGGGTTCAATCCCCAGTACCAAAAAAAAAAAAAAATACACTTTTGGAAAACATACAAAAGCATGTTGCTTTGGGGGAAAAATTAAATCTTTTCATTTTAGTACAAAAACAGAATGTAGCCAACTATTACCCAAGCTCCAGTAATTAAACTTTCCCTCTGGAGTTGATTCATCTCTCAATATATTTTGTTAGATAAATTAACAGTCATTTTCTGATTAAAATACAAAACTAGTCGTAAAAATAAGGAAATAAAAATCTGCAGGAAGGATTTTTCTGACAAGAAACACTTCCTGTAAACAAGTTTACTCTTCCCCCAGCAACCCTCCCCTGGAGTTTCCCCTCATGGGTAATTCCAGCTGGCAGCTGGCACAACCTTGGAATGATCCTGTTTGTTTTCCCTGCTCCCCAGTGTGTAGAGGTCATTGCTGATAGTAATGTGGTTGCCATTCGTTATTATCTGGAGTGAGATAACATGGCAGAATTGCCTAGCAATGCCCCTTTTTTTCCATCTCGACATCAACTCTGTACACAGTCGGGTCACACTAGATGCACATTTCAAAGCCTAAGGATATTTACATTTTAGAAATAAAAATGATCTATGTGGGTTGGGGGTGTGGTTAGAGCATTGCACACTTTGTCCAGTTTGTAGCTCCGTAAGCAATAAATAAATATTCATTGTTTAAACTGGGTTTGAATCTCAGCTCCACCACAGCTGACTGTGTGTTCTTAGGCGTACTTCTGAATGTAGCACAGTATAGTATTTAGACTTGTGAGGATTAAATGAGCTACTAGAGGTAGAATGCTTTGAACAATAGATGGCACATAGTAAGCACTACATAGGTGATGATTTTGTTTCAGGATTGTGTTCCCTCTTGACAAATTACTTCCTCTTCCACCCCTGTGCCCTTTCTGACTAGGTTGGGCACCCCTGCCATGTGCCTCTTTGATACTTTGTCTTCCCTAAATCTAAAGAGCAATTAAAGGGGATGCTAAATGTGTGTTTAATGTCCCCCAGTAGCTAGAAGCTCTGGGCAGCAGAGACTTGGTCAGTCTTCGTCACTGTGTCCTCCTGTGTTGGATGACTTATTCACCTGTGTGTGCCCTGAGGCTGCAGAAGTGGCCAACTTCATTTACCAGGGAACAAGGAGAGGACGGCAGTTTGCTGAGATTTGCCAGGACTTTGCAGAGACTCTAAGACGAAAACTGCTGAATCACAGGTGTGCAATTCAATGCAATGATCTCAACGGTAGGTCTTGCAACATTGCTGCTTGGGCACATAGCAGCTACTGGCCACTCCATCAGAAAACAAAAGCATTCAACTCTTCATTGTTTTATCTTTGAACTCTTTCATGGCAAGTAATGGGATTCACTTGCACTAGCTTCAGAAAGGAAAGTGGAGCGAGGATGTGAATAAGGGCATACAGGGTATATCTCTGAATCCAAGGGCAGGATCACAGTGGGGTCTCTGAGGAAGTGCCATCAAGAGCTAAGCTGCCCTCTCAGACTTCTCTTGCTTCCTCTCTGGGCCAGATGGTTCCTTGACACTGGGTCTCCCTGGCCATCTGCCTCTTTCTTCACCCTCTTCCGTGGAAGAAAAGCCTCTCGGCTCCTGCAGTCCTATGCCTTCTGTTCCAGCTGCGCCCTGAGAACTACTAGCTGTTGCTAGCCACCTAGCTGAACTTCCAGGGGAGAATCTGATTGGTTCAAATGGAACCAGATGTCTCCCTCAATCTCATTCATAATTGCCAAGTTCATCTATTACAAACACGGTTTCAGGAGAGCAGCTCACTGTGAACAGGGTCACCAGGTACTCTGGCATCTAAACAAAGTAGCTGGAAATGGTCCCTAATGTTATGCAAAGGTGGGTTAGGGGACTGACGGCATGAAGCAGTGAAAGTGGATGGTACTAAGACGAAATCCTTCTTGTCAGACCAGACAAAATTAGAGGAGGGAAGTAATGAAGGGGGAGGGTTCATGTTTGAGATAAGTACTGTTTCAAGAACTTTCTAAAAGTTCCACAAGAGATTCCTTCCCATTCTCAGGTACTCCATGCTTGCTCAGTTGACATCTGTGTCACAGATTTCTGTAACAGAGTTTATCTTTAACATGCTTGAAGACAGTAACAACTCAGACAAGATGCTCTGGACCAAACACTTGCCCAGCAATGGCATTTCCATCGGTGAGCTGGAGGAACTTCTGCCCAGGGTCTCCAACAACCAATGAACTCAGCATCCAAGTAGCTATGTAAATCTCTCCCTTTTTATCTTTTTTTTTTTTTTTTACTGTACCAGGGATTGAACCCAGGGGTGTTCTACCTCCGAGCTACACCCCCGGCCCTATTTTTTATCCTTTATTTTGAAACCGGGTCTCACTAAGTTGCAGAGGCCTCACTAAGTAGCTGAGGCTGGCGTGAACCCGGATCCTCCGGTCTCAGCCTCCCAAGTACTGGGATTACAAGCATGTGCCACCATGCCCGACTCCCTTTTTGTCTTTAAAATCTTCCTCTTGCCTCAGCCTCATTGAACAAGTCCATAGCTTACCATGGCACGCACATTCCCATTGCAATACTCTGCTGTTCCCAAATACTATAAATGTCATTATTTGCAGAATCTCTCTCTGATTATTATTTAGGTTGACAGAGCATGCACTTCATCTTAGCTAACCAGAAACCACTAGGTTTTTCAATAGCTTTTGAGAACTGTCCCTTTAATGGCCTTAAAAACATATAAACCAAACTTCTTTTGAATAGGACTTTTTTGTGTGTGGTACTGGGAATTGAACCCAGAGGTAGTCTACCTCTGAGCTACACCCCTAGACTGATTTTATTTCTTATTTGGAAACAAGGTCTTACTAGGTTGCTGAGATCCTCACTAAATTGCCGAGGCTGTCCTTGAACCTGCAATCCTCCTGTCTCAGCCTCCCAAGTACTAGGATTACAAGTGTGCACCACCACGCCTGGCCTGAATAGGACTTTATTTAAAATGAACTACATATGGCTGGGCATGGTGGTGCATGTTTGTAATCCCAGTACTTGGGAGACTGAGACAGGAGGATCACAGGTTCGTGACCAGCCTCAGCTACTTAGTGAGGCCTTCCGCAACTTAATGAGACCCTGTTTCAAAAAATAAAATAATAAAATAGGGCTGGGAGTGTAGCTCAGAAGTAGATGCCCCTGGGTTCCATCCCCAGGACCACATAAATAAATAAATAAATAAATAAATAAATAAATAAATAAATAAAATTTTAAAATAAATAAATATTTAAAAATAATAAATAAAATATTTTAAAATAATAAATAAAATAATAATAAATAAAATAATAAATAAAAATAATAAATAAAATATAATTCTCTGAAAAAAAGATGACACATGCTCCACCCTTGGTCTGGAATTCTCTCTACATTGGACTAATCTCTAATTGCCATTCATTTTTCAGATCTTAGTTTGATGCACAAACTCAGGCGTGCAGACTATGAAAGCTTAGTTGATTCCTTTTATAAGCACCCACTCTAATTTGAGTGGTAGCCATTTAACCTTGGTCAATAACGATTCCCCACTTGCTCAGGGAAGCACCAAAGTTCCGGTATCTAGCATTAGTGGGCTGGGGTGGGGTCAGGTGGAAGGTTTGATTCCTGGTTCCTGTTTGCTGGCATTTGCTAAGAAGTCCTCCTTCCTAGCCTGGCATGGTGGCACACACTTGTAATCCCAGTACCTGGGAGGCTCAGACAGGAGGATCTGGGTTCGCAGCTAGCCTCAGCTACTTAATGAGGTCCTCTGCAACTTAGACCCTATTTCAAAATAAAGAATAAAAAAATCAGGCTGGGGGTGGAGCTCAGAGGTAGAATGCCTCTGGGTTCAATCCCCAGCACTGCAAAAAAAAAAAAAAAGTTTTAAGTCCTCCTTCTTACCTTGTCTTTAGTTGTTGTTGTTGTTGTTGTGGGGGGGGGTACTGGAGATTGAACCCAAGGCATTTTACCTCTGAACTACACACCCAGCCCTATTTAATTTTTTTATTTGGAAACAGGGTCTTGCTAAGTTGCTGAAGCTGGCCTAAACCTGCGATCCTCCTGCCTTAGCCTCCCAAATACTGGGATCACGGGCGTGTGCCACCACACCCGGCTGTAGTCTTTAGTTGTTAATTCACACAGCTCCCATGTGAGCCATCCCTCCTTCCCAAGCACTACCTCTGTTGGGTCTCTCTCAGCTCTCCTGGGTGCCTTCTCAGGAACACGGGACTCCTTCCATTCCACATCATGCCAGCCCCCCAGAAACTCTATGGGGCTGTCGCTGCCCTGTACTGTCTGAGTTGCATTCATTCAGAATGATCATCCACTGTCCCCACACTCAGTTGGGGCTAAGGGACTCTAATGAAGATGTCTCTGCCCCATTTGCTCAGGTCACCACAGACATCTCTAGTCTGAGATCTTGCTCCAATCCATCCCTCCGTCCTCTCCCTGAGCTCAGATCCCTAAATCTATTTCGTTTCTACTATTTGCCCCTACTGGAGAGAGGCAGCGTAGGCCCCCCCCCTCTGCATTTAGAATCCCCAAACCCACCTAGGATTTCTGCTCCTTCCCTCCCACAAGCCCAGGGGAGAAGCAGGGTGAAATGCTCCTTTCTTCAAACCAAGTAGAACTAATCTACTCAATAGTGGAGGCCAGAGAAACTTTAGTCCAAGAGAAAAGGGGATGGAAAGGGGGCGGGGGGGTACCAATAAACAAACAAATGCAGGAATGAACAAAATGAAGTTTTAAGATTTTAGGTGTAGGAAGCCGGGCTTGGTGGAGCACACTTGTAATCCCAGTACTTGGGAGGCAGAGACCAGAGGATCCAGGTTCAGGGCCAGCCTCAGCTACTTAGTGAGGCCCTCTGCAACTTAGTGAAACCCTGTTTCAAAATAAAGAATAAAAAAATAGGGATGGGGGTGTAGCTCGGATGTAAAACGCCCCTGGGTTCAATCCCTGGTACCACAAAAAAAAAAAAAGATTTTAGGTGTAGGAAAAAAGGCTTTCTGTTCCCTTCTTATCCATGGCCAAAGATTAGAAAGTCCCATTTAATGAATTTTTTTTTCCAGTGGGAAAGCAGTGGTTACTGGGAGTCAACAAGAATTCACTAGCCAAATTAATTTTGCTCCTTTTTGTGATGATTTATGAAGCTGGAAGTTTGAGACAATGCTGGAGACAGACTGTTACTGGATTTTAGCCAAACTTAGGGCCACGCAATGGTCACTTGGAGCCTGCAAGAGAGAACTCTTACATGTATTATTTTATTTATTTCTAAAACAACTCAAATGAGTAACCGGGCATGGTGGCACACGCCTGTGATCTCCCAAGAGGTCACAGGCTTGGGAGGCTGAGACAGGAGGATTGCAGGTTCGAGGTCAGCCTCAGCAACTTAGTGAGACCCTGTTTCTAAATAAAAAGAAAAAGGGCTGGGGGTGTAGCTCAGAGATAGAATGCCCCTGGGTTCAATCCCCAGTACCCCCCCCCCAAATAAAACAACTCGGTGCATGGGAAAAAATAAATATAGACATATGCTGAATGTCAGGGTGTGCCAGTCATCTTCCAGGGCATAGCTGAAGAAACTGAACCACGGACAGATAGACTCTCATTAAGACCTAGTGTTTCAGCTCCAACCCTCTCAGCTGCAAATGACACCCAAATCCTACTCAAACTAAGTTTCTAAATTATCTATTGCTGTGGAATATACTGCTTCATAACTCAGTGGCTTAAATTAACAAGATTTTATTTATTTGGAACTGGGCGGAGCTCAGTGGGGAAAGCTGTGGCCGGAGGATCCACTTCCAAGACGGCCCCTCCCCTGGCTGGCAGGTTTGCTGACTTGCAGCAGGGCCTGGCTTCACCCTGTCAGCAGAGCTCCACGATGCTCCTCTACGTGGCCTTTCCACACAATTGGCGTGGGCTTCCTCACAGCATGACAGTCACAGGGCAGCTATATTTCTACAGTGGCTGTTTTCAAAAAGTGCAAGAGCTGGAATCGTAAGACTGATGCCCAAAACTTGCACAATGTTATTTCACCACAGCTTATTGGTTAAAATGAGGCAGAGCAAGTTATGGAACCAGCCTAGGTGTCCTTCAACAGATGAATGAATAAAGAAAAGGTGGTGTAGCCGGGCGTGGTGACGCACGCTTGTAATCCCAGTACTTAAGAGGCTGAGACAGGAGGATCACAAGTTCGCAGCCAGCCTCAACTACTTGGTGAGGCCCTCTGCAACTTAGTGAGACCCTGTTTCAAAATAAAGAATAAAAAATAGGGCTGGGAGCCGGATGTAGTGGCACGTGCTTGTAATCCTAGTACTTGGGAGAGAGAGACAGGAGGATTTGGCTTCGTGGCCAGGCTCAGCTACTTAGTGAGGTCCTCCACAACCTAGTGTAAGACCCTGTTTCAAAATAAAGAATAAAAAAATCAGGCTGGGGGTGGAGCTCGGAGGTAGAATGCCCCTGGGTTCAATCCCCAGTACAGCAAAAAAAAAAAAAAAAAAAAAAAAAAAAAAAAAAAAAAAAAAAAAAAAAAAAAAAAAAACGAAAGAAAGAAAGAAAGAAAAGAAAAGAAAAGGTGGTGTATATATACACAATGGAGTTTTACCCAGACATAAAGTAGAATGAAATTGTAATTTGCAAGCAAATGGATGGAACTGGAGAACATTGTGCTAAGTCAGATAAGCCAGACTCAGAAAATTAAGGGTCTCATGATTTCTTTCATATGTGGAAGCTAGAGAGAAAAAAGGAAAGAAAAAGAGACCAGTAGAGTATTGGAAGGGGTTGGGGGAGGGAGGAAAAGAGGAGGTACAGGGAAGGAAACAGACCAACTAATGTTAATGTGCATATATGAATGTATCACTGAATCTTACTATTATGTACAGCTATAATGCGCCACATATAATACTTTTTAAATGAGGCAGAGGGACAGCCTAGACTCCAGGAGAGGAAACTATCCATGATATGAACACCAGGAAGCATGGTCCATGGGGGTCAATGAAGTAATAGTCTAACCACATCGGGCTAAGGGTTTTATTGGCTCATGTTTCTGGCAGGCCCCAGCAGTAGAGCTGGCTTAGGTCAGTGCCAAGTCACTCCCATGAAGTCAACAGGTTTAACCTTCCCTTTGCTTCCTGTGTTGACACCAGTCTTAGGTTGGCTTCTTGCTAATGGGGCAAGATGGCTACAGAATTTCTGACTTCCAGAGTCTTGTAAGATCATGTGTTCATTCATGCACTTAGGCCGTGACTCAGAGGATAAGATATGCTAATTCACTAATCTGGGCTATGGATTCACCTTTGGCACAAGCTTTCCAGCGAACTACCTCCCCAACAATGTTTCCCAGTCCTCCTTATTGATGGAGAGTCTGAAAAAGCCAAATACTTGATCTCTCAGTTTCCCTTCCAGCCAGGGTTGTTACTGAGTCCGATCAGGTGACTGAGTCTGGCCAGTGAGGTAGAAGAGGAGGTGATCTTTCTGACTTCCACAGAAGACTTTCTTTGGCTAAAGGAGAAAGTAATTTTTCTATGGTATACCCCTTCCCCCACTAGCAACTTCCTGCTTTGCCACTAATATGTGAGATAAGGAGCAAGCCAAGATAATCTCAGATATGTAGACCTAGAGTCTAGCATTGCTAACCACAGGTCCAATCCAGAAACCACACATACCTACAAATGTCTAACCTTTAAGTCACTTAAGATTGAGATTTACCTTGCATGATTAAACACCATTCCAGAGGTGAAAGAGATGTTCAGGCTTGCCAACCCTAAGGACTGTATGGGAGGAGTGGTTCCCTGGAGGTAAATAGGACTGTGGCCCTAGAAGGGGGGGGGGGGAGTTCCTCTGCACAGGTGGAAAATGTTCCTTTCAGATGCTAAGTCATGGAGGGAGGGACTGGCCTCGGGTTGCTCTGCCCTGGAGCCCTGTGAAATCAGCATTATCACACTCAATTTGCACGTGAAGAAACTAGAGTGGAAGTAGACTAAGAGATTGGTTCCTTGTCACACAACTAGTCAGTGGCAGATCTGGGATTGCTACCCAATTCCTTGGATATCCAAGTCATTGCTCCTTCCAAGAGGCAGCACAAAGCAATAGGGATAACTGTCATTACCTTGAAAGAGAATTGAACTCCAGAAGGATTTTGATAGGGTGGAACAATGGTTAATCTTAGCAGAACCAAAGAGAAGATTCAGGTAAACAGACACCTCCCTAAGGATGGTCAACAGTGCTCAGGGTCACTTGTAAATGCCTCAGAAACTTTTGGGTGTAACAGGCCTTGTCACAGGCTTCCATATTAAAGTTAAATTTTCCTTGTTCTCCCTTTATGTCTCCTTTCTACCTACTTACTTTATTTCTTCTATCCTACTTCAGTTCAAGTGAGGTAAGAAAAGTTTGCAAGAAAACTTTGGGCCAGGGCTGTCATCCTTTGACGGCTAGACCAGGGCTGGAGGATCCACTTCCAAGCTCACTCATGTGACTGGTCAGGAAGCTTCAGTTTCTCGCTGTCTGTTGGGTAGAGGCCTCGGTGCCTCACCACAAAGTCCTCTCCATGGGGCTTCATGAGTTCCCTCAAGACAAGCAAGCTGGCTTTTCCCAGTGCGGGAAGAACAAACAGGAAACTGCAGGGCCTTTTACGACCTAACCTCTGAAGTTGCGTTCTGTGGGTTATGCTTCTTATTTTTTCTATTCATTAAAAGCAAGTCACAAGTCCTCATACTCAAAGGAAGGACTCCACTTTTTGAAGACTGTGTCAAACAATTTGTGAACATTGTTGTGTCCTGGACATGGCCTGGCAAAGAATTTCCAAGACAGAAGCAGAGCTACAGCCAGGTTTATTTAGGGGAAAAGAGAAATACACATTCAGAGAATGTGGGCCAGTTCAAGAGAGGCAGAGAGAGAGACAGAAGAACTTGCTGGCTGATAAGAGAGAGACAGAGAAGCTGGAGGAGAGAGAGAGAGAAATAGAGAGAGAGAGGATAGGAGAGACAGAGAAGGTGGGGACAGAGAGACAGAGAGGAGAGAGGAGAGAGAGAGACAGGGAGAGAGAGAGAGAAAGAGAGAGAGAGAGAGAGAGAGAGATCTGGCAACCCTGGAGGGACAGAGGCTGTGGGCCTTGCGGCTCCCTCCCATGCAAGCTGTTTGTGGCCTGGGGCGCATGCTGCTTCCCCGGGGTCCCAGTCCTGTGGTGCCCCACGGGCGGTCTGAGCCTCTTCCTACCTCCCTTCCCCTGTGATTGGCAGCTAGCCCTTTCCCCCCTTTCCCACGCCTAGGCAAGACACTGCAGACACGTTTAAACCTCCCGTGTTCTGTGTTCCCATTCGCAAGACCACACATGAAGCATTTTATGCTTGATTCTGGCATTGACATTTAAGAGAACTCATATATATATTTCTGGGATTCTCTACATAATTACTTTTTTCTCCTACGGGGCTACAAAGTCCATTAAGGTAGAAACTTGTTTTTCTTACTATCTCATGTCCAATATCTAGTTTACTGCTAAGTACAAAGCAAGTGCACTGTAGCTATCTGTTGGGCCAGGCATGGTGGCGAATGCCTGTAATCCCAGTATTTGGGAGGCTGAGACAGGAAGATCACAGGTTTGAAGCCAGTCTTGGCAGCTTAGCAAGGCTCACAGCAACTTTGTGAGACCCTGTGTCCAAACAAAAAATAAAATAGGGCTGGGGGTGTAGTTTGAAGGTAGAATGCCCCTGGGTTCAATCCCCAGTACCACAGGGGGGAATAATTTGATGGATGATGAGAGAATTCCTGGTCCAAGGGGATTTAAACCTAATGCCATATGAGAAATAATGAAAGTAAAGGGAGGTTAGCCTGGAAAGACTCACTGGGGAACATGAGGTCTCCAGATATTTGGTGGTTTGTCATGTGCAAAACAGAAGAGATTCATTATGGACACCTCCGAAGGTGAAAGCCACCATTGACTGGTGGAAGTTCCAAGGCGGCAGATTTTATCTGGTTATAAAGGACAACTGTAAAAAACTAGGAATATTTTACAATGGGATAGAAAGCTTAAGGAGGAAGTGATTTAAGTACATGTAGGAAGACAACTCTTTGGGAATAGTGCCAAAAATGATTAATACGTTGGATCATGTATAGGATCAAATGACTTTTATGGAATTCTGAGATTATGTGATCCTGTGATCTCAGAGTTCTGATGTCCATCTAACTTTAAAATGTCAAAACAAAGAAGTGACTCCTGATTGGCACTAAGCAAGCAAGTACTATCATCTCTGGGGTCAGAGTGGGAGAAGGGGAGCTTAGGAGACGCTGGAGGATGTACTTCCAGCTCCATGATCAGCGATCCCAGTACTTGGGAGGCTGAGACCGGAGGATCTGGGTTCGTGGCCAGCCTCAGCTACTTAGTGAGGCCCTCTATGACTTAGTGAGACCCTGTTTCAAAACAAAGAATAAAAAAATAGGGCTGGGGGTGTAGCTCGGAGGTAGAATTGATGAGGTAGAATAGAAAAGATAGAAATATTAGGCAGAAAAGAGACATTGGGAAAATAGAGATTTAAAATTTTGAAAGTTCACAATCTAACTCCACCCTATAGGGTGTGTTCAGTCAGGCAGAAGCCTTAATGAGTCCACACCCTTAATCACAATGGCTCCTCTCCACACCTGAGATGCTAAATGTAAGTAGGGTGGGTGAGGAGGACAAAGGTCAGACCCCACTGCCTATCTGTTGCCAGCGAAACTGGGGACTAAGAGGAAGTCCTACCCTCTCCTGTGCGACCCTACCTACCCCCTCCTATAAAAGAACTGCACGCAGACTCTCTTGCTTGCCTGGATGGATGGACGCGCAGGGAGACTCCCTTTCCCTTTCTTGAGGACCCCCAACCTGTATCCCCACCTTTCTTAGATGACCGCCAACCTGTATCCCCACCTTTCTTAAGTTAATTAAACCTTTGCCTTTTTCTGATGGCACGTGTTGAAATTCTTATTCATCATGGAAGCCAAGGACCCCTCAGAGTTAGCATGTCTCCCATGACAGAACGTCCCTGGGTTCAATCTCCCGTACTGCAAAAAAAGAAAAAAAAATAAAAGAAGTGAACCAGAGAGAAGCAGCAGAGAGATGCTGGTGGAATAAAGTTTGAGTTCCTACTGCCAAGTCTTTCTGTCATAGCTACTCTTTCTGCAGTTTGGTTTTATGAGTCAAAAAAAATATTAAAAACCCTCTATTTTGTTCATAGGCATTCAAACTGCGTTACTGTTACTTGCAATCAAAACCCGCCTAGCTGCCTTGCCTTTCCCGATTCCCCTCATCTTGTTAGTGATACTCCTCGCTCTCAAGCTGTGAAATCTCCAAGACTTCTTTTCCTTGTCTCTCCAAGCCCCGTGGATCACCATGTCCTGTGAATTCATCTTTCACTCAGCTATGAAGATGAACATCCTAAAACACTGCTTTGGGCAATTACCTGCTTTAAAATCTCTAAAATATATATACTTTGTTGTGTCTTGCCTAGGTGTGGGAAAAGGGGAAAGGGGATAGCTTCCAATTATCAAAAGGACAGGGGAGGTGAGATAAGGGGGAGATAAATGGAAAGACAGATGGGCAGTAGCTTTGAATCTTAAACCCCATGCTCACACCCCCACAGCAGTCCTGGCTCAGTTCAGACATCCCGCGGGGCACTAGGAAGCCACTGTGCCCGGGACTGGGATGATCCCTAGGGAATAGCGCTCACCCAGGCAGCTTCCAGCTTGCAGTGGGAGGGAGCAGTGCTGACAGCCTGGGCCCCTTCCAGAGAGACTTTGAAGACTCCCACTGTGCCTGCACCTTTGAGAAGCCTGGAGCATCCTCTCCACACACACACACCCCATGGCCACCATTTGCTTAACCTTTTCAAAGTTTCCTATAAAAGAAAGCCTGCTTCCCTCCAGGGTTGCCAGCTAGTCTCTCTCTCTCTCTCTCTCTCTCTCTCTCTCTCTCTCTCTCTCTCCCTCCCTCCCTCCTCTGTCTCTCTCTGCCTCCTTTCAACCTCTGTCTCTCTGCCTCCTCTCAATCTCTGTCTTTCTCTGCTTCCTCTCCTGAGCTGGTCCACATTCTTTGAATGTGCCCTCCCTTAAATAAACCTGTGTGCAGTTCTACTCCTGTCTTGGAAATAGTCTCTTCTTTTGGACTCTTGGAATATTTTTTCTCCTCCAGTCATTTAAAAAAAATTTTTTTTAATTTGAAAACAAGCCAGGCATGGTAATACACGCTTGTAATCCCAGTGCTTGGGAGGCTGAGACAAGAGGATCACAGGTTCATGGTCAGCCTTAGCAACTTAGTGAGGCCCTCAGCAACTTATTGAGACCCTGTTTCAAAATAAAGAATGAAATAGGGCTGGGGGTGTAGTTTAGAGGTAGAATGCTCCTGGGTTCCATCCCCAATTCCACAAAAAGAAAAAAAAATGGAAACAGGGTCTTGTTAGGTTGCTGAGAACCTCCCGGAGTTGCTGAGGCTAGCATCCAGCCTGTGATCCTCCTGTCTCAGCCTCCCAAGTACTGGGATTACAGGCATGTGCCTCCAATCCCTGCTTGTCAATTTAGTAATATATAAATCTTATTGTCTTTTTGTCTTATTTTTCCAGTTATACTGAGTGCTCTGAATATGAGGGTAGTGACTTATGCATCTGCATCCCCCACAATTTCTGGTATAGTACTATACTGCAGATCATTCATTCATTCATTCACCAAATAGTTATTGGGTACCTGCTATTGTATCAGGAACTATTCTCAGCTCTAGGAATACAACTGTGAATGAACAGATGGAAGACATTTACTTTTGGTGAATTTATACTCTAGTGGAACCAAAGCTATCACAAACAAACTATATTTAAAAATAGAGCATGCCTGTAATCCCAGTTCTTGGGAGGCTAAGACAGGAGGATCGCAGGTTTGAGGCCAGCCTCAGTAACTTAACCAGATTCTCAGCAACCTAGCAAGACCCTGTTTCAAAAAACAAAAATGTAAAAAGGGATGGGGTGTAGCTTGGAGGTTCAATCCCCAGTACCACAAAAATAAATAAATAAATCACATTTATTAAGCTATAATGAATAACCAAATATAAAAATATAAATATAATCAATAACTAAAGCAGATGTAGGCTAAGTGGTGATAAATGCTATGGAAAAACAGAGCAGAGTTTGTATTGAATGTAGTGGGAGGTAAGTACCCAATTAATAGGTATTGGCTGATCTTTTCTCTTCAGATACTTATTCATATTATTTTATCAGCTTTGCAAGTTTATTTGATAAAGTTTAACCCTCTTTTTGTAACACTCATGGAATCTCTTTATTTTCAAATATTTCCTTTATTCATTTAAAAATGTTTTTTTTTTTTTATGTGGTACCAGGGATTGAACTCAGGGGCACTCTACCTCCGAGCTACACCCCCGGCCCTATTTTTTATTCTTTATTTTGGAACAGGGTCTCACTAAGTTGCAGAGGCCTCACTAAGTAGCTGATCCGCAAACCCCGATCCTCTGGTCTCCGCCTCCCAAGTACTGGGATTACAAGCGTGCTGACATTAAATGTATGTTGGAAGATGGCTGTAAAATACCAAAAAGCAGGGGTTACAAATCCAAATCTCCTGGGGCCAGGGTGAAGGGAAATAAGGAGTGGCAAGTCTTGTTACCAGCAGGACTCCAGGCCCATGTTGCCAGATTTTTCAAGTGAAACCAGAAATCAGTTTTAAAATCTGCTAGCTAATCATATTTAAAAATACCTCGCACAGGCCAAAGAATACAACTCTGAGCTCAGTCTGCCTATAGGTTTTCCACTTGTGATTTTTGGCATAGAGAATCCTGCCCATCCTCACTGCCACCCTACACAGATCCTTCTGCTTTTCTGAGACACTTGCCTTAATCAAAAGGTTAGATTTCATTAATAATATTATTCCGCTCAAACGTGGCTTTAACGATCCATGACTCATGCACGGACACACTGGCTACGCTAGCTGAACCAATGTGTTCTTGATGAACACATTTCATATTCTTCAGTTCAAATTTCCTTTTCATGGGATCAAAAAACTAATAAGACAGAAGGGAACTTGCAGGGGTGGAGTTGGGAATGTCTTTTGAATCAGCTTCTTTCTTCTTTGGCATCCTTACAGATGGCCGTTCAGGCTCATCAGGGCCTTGCTACGGGCAGGCAGCTCACCCAGGTCACCGCTGTGAGAATATAATTGTATCTTTTCTGTCAAAGGAGGTAGTTTCACTTAAACGGCCATTTTGTAACCTGGTAGGGACTTACATTCCTTCCCCAAATTAACATCTCTTAAAAGAGTACAGGTGTTGACCCTCCCCCATCTTCCACTGTAGCTGACCCGGAAGAATGTGAGCTGTAACTTCGACCAATAGGAGTTCAGCGCAGGAGGAGACTTGCATTAGGGATATAAGACCCACTGGGTTCTTTGTGAGGCGTGCTCTCTCACATATCTGGGAGCACCTTTTTTTGCAAAAAAGTAAAATCGCCTTGCCAAGCAATTTTCGAACACATGCCGTTTCTTTAGACGCTGTAAAAAGTTATTTCTAACACCGCCCACCAGCAACGGGTCCAGCCATGAATGAATGGGTCCACCCATGAACACAGGACACTGTGTAACACTTGCAACTCACCTGCAGGCATCCTGAGCTTGCTCTTTTGAACAGGACAAAATAAGGCTACTCTGTCAAAATTGTAGAATGGTAGCTGCCGGGGGCCAGTGAGCGGGTGGAATGAGGAGTTAGTGTTAAAGACTAATGTGCCATAACTGAGTTGTCACAAAAACCAGAGAGACGAGAGAAGTTTTAAAAGCAAATTAGAAGCATTTATTTACTGGCCGGGACGAAGGCTCAGGTCTGAAGTCAGACAACTGAGGCTCTCCATGCCCATCCCAGGGGAGGAGGGGGTTTATAAGGAGAAAGACCATGCATAGACGGTTGCAGGTGGCGTGTGAGTAGTCATGTACAAGTCTTCTTCAAGGCAAGCAAGCAAGATACGGGGATGTGGGTGTTCACAGTAGCAAATGTCTGCAGCTATTGATAAGCATAGCAGGCCTGGGCCCAAGGTCAGCATGACCCAGTTAGCAGGAGTGTTTGAGCTCTTTGTTACCCTTGTTTGGAGACTGCAATGTTCTCACGAAATGGAGCAGCTTTAAACAAGATGGAGTCACTCATGCTTTTACCTTTTCGGGGGTTTCCACATTTCCCCACTGGTCTTATCCACGTTTAAAATCTTTTAAACAGCTTCCTCATTGTCAAGGGGAAGATATGGGAGCTGACTCTGAAGAACAAACAGCTTTATAGCTTGGATTCTATTATTAATAAAACTCACCAGATCGTTTATAATGCAAGGTCCCACTAGAGCTATTAGGCAGATTAACAATAGAGGACTTAAAAAGGGAAGGAGATACTGTAGCCAACCTCCTAACTCAGACCCTAAGAATCCTTGATCTTGTTGACTTTTTGTAGCTAGGGCCTTTAATTTATCAATTTTATCCTGTATTTCTTCACTATTGTCAGTGAGATTGAAGCAGCACATCCCTTTTATTTTTTCATACCCCTGATGATGAAACAATAACAAATAATCAATGGCAGCTCGGTTGTCTAGCACAGCTTGTCCAATCTGTTTCTGTTCAGTATTTAAAAGGGCTATTGCGGTGGAGGTGGCATTTAGGGCTTTGGCCACGTTGCAGCCTAGCTGTTGAACGTGTCTTTCCTCTATATGTCCAAAGTAAAAGTTGCCAATTATGCTGAAAATCATTGCATATGCTTTGGTATCAGAGAGGAAACTAACATCATCATTACAGTCAGGGGAAACAGGAATAGGGGCAGCTTTTTTATGTCTGTTATCTGGGAGCAGTCCCTTTAAGTCATCTTTTGAGGGTAATAGCATGGCTAAGCGAGATAAACAGCAATGGGCATCAGTAATGTTAGGAGGGATATAGTTTGTAGTATATGCATTACAAGTGAAGAACCAACCTAAAGGAATTTTGACATAACCATTAAAGACACATGGGGAAAAGCCTTATTACAGATTTTGTTCCCTTCAACTGGGGTACATTGAGGAGGTGTGCAATTGACAAATTCAACACATTTATCCCCTTTAGCAACTACCACATTTGGGGTATAAAAGCGGAGGCTGCCTTTGGGATTACCCCAGCTTGTCGGTCCCCAGGATGCTAAGTCAGCATAAGTAATATTTTTTCCAGGAAAGTGGGAGAAGAAGGTTAGGTTCTTAATATCTGTAGCAGGTTTACACACCGGGTACAAACAGGAACCAAGCATGTAATGGAAATGAGAATCTTGGGTCAGACAGAAAGATGTTAGATTTAAGGAAGACGCTAGGGGTACCCAGAAGTTATCTTTCTGGGACCAAGCTACCTGCGAGGGTAAAGTCTCAGCCTGAACATCATTTACAATTAGTATTAATACAACCCCTATTTTCCACAACAATTTAAAAGTAATTTTAAATTTATTATTAGTGTCCATGTTTAAGTCCTTTTTAGTCTTATCTTTGTTGGCTGTTTGGTCTTCTGAACAATCCATTTAGATTCAGTCGGTTGATCTTCGGTTGGAGCTAGCTTCAAATGGGTCCAGTGAACCCAGCCTCTTTTCCTGCGACTTTTACTGCAGTCGGTGTAGTGAGGACAACAATCCAAGGCCCAGTCCAACAAGGCTCAAGTGGATGCACAGGCAGCTTCTTCACGTACACCTGGTTACCAGGCTGGAACAGGTGCAAAGTTTCTAACTGGGACCTGTTAGGTCCAGTTTGAGCAGCCGCAACAGCAGAGTGTATTTCTTTCCGAACTTGGTGTAGGGTCTGTAAAGAACTGATTAGATCTGGATTAAGATTTAGACAAGCATTTGGATTAGTCTTAGGTAATATAGGTGGTGGCTGTCCGAACATAATCTCATAAGGAGTGATTCCTTTTACATAGGGTGTACACCGCGCCCGGAAGAGAGCGAAGGGGAGAAGGTCTACCCAGCCTTTGCCAGTCTCTAAGATTAATTTGGTCAAAGTCTCTTTGGTTGTTCTATTCATCCTCTCTACCTGTCTGGAACTCTGAGGCCTATAAGCACAATGAAGTTTCCAATCTATGTTTAATATTTTAGAGAGGTTTTGAGTAACTTTGGCCGTGAAGGCTGGGCCACTATCGGTCCCTACCATATAGGGGAGGCCAAATCGTGGTAAAATTTCTATTATGAGTTTTTTTACTCACTTGAGCTGTCTCATTTTTCGTTGGAAATGCTTCTACCCATCTGGAATAAGTGTCTACGAATACTAGGAGATACCTGTAACTGTAGGAGCCTGGTTTTACCTCGGTGAAGTCAATCTCCCAGTGGTCTCCTGGGCTTGTACCTCGTAACATAGGGTTAGGTTCAACTGAAGCACATCTATTAGCATTTACACGAATACAAACAGGGCATTTTACAGTTATTTCATGGATTAATGGACAGAGACCTTTGATAAAATATTTTCTTTTTATCAATTCATAAAGCTTTGTTTCTCCCAAATGGGTGGAGGAATGGAACTGTTGAACAAAGCTTTTTTCCAAATTCTTTGGGGAGGTAGAGTCTCTCATCAGGCAACATTGCCCACCCAGAGTCAGAATTTATTTTTGCTTGTGTGGGTGATCTCAGGTGACTGAAGCTGCCTGCTCTGTGTTATCTGTCCTCTGAGAGTGTGGCATGTCTCTAGGTTTGGTATACCAAGCCTAGCGGGAAGCATACTTCCTGCAAGGAAGAGCACAGCCTGTTCTGATGAGAACGGAACATAGAGGGAGGCTATGGCCTCAGAGGATCCGAGTTTCATGGCATTCTTGCTCTTGCTCCCTGAGAAAGTGATAAGCACAAGACTGCTTAGTGTCTTAATTCTTAGAAGCTTTGTTTTAAGAAGATACATGG
>PVJS01040782.1:0-18266 GCA_004027185.1 Glis glis
CTCCGGTCTCCGCCTCCCAAGTACTGGGATTACAAGCGTGCGCCACCACACCCGGCGCCCAACATCATTCTTGGTACTCCATATTGGGGCGGATGGGAGGGGGGGACACTAAGAGCTGTGTGCATGTATGTTAATATCAAATTGATATTCATTGTGATGTGAGACTACAATGCACCAATAAAAGCACATTTTAAAAAAAGAAAGCAAAACTAAACTGGGTGTGGTGGCACATGCCTGTAATCCCAGTACTTGGGTGGCTGAGACATGAGGATTGCAGGTTCCAGGACAGCCTAATGAGACTCTCATCAACCCAGAGAGACGAGACTCTGTTTCCAAATAAAAAAATAAAATAGGGCTAGGGGTGTAGCTCAGAGGTAGAATGCCCCTGGGTTCAATTCCCAGTACCACAATGAATGAATGAATGAATGAATGAATGAATGAAATTATCCCTTTAATTGGCAAACAATGATATCAGAGAAAAACCTGCTTAAATTACTCATTAAATGAGTAGCTTTAGGAAAATAACCCAAAACAACAACAACTTTGTTAAATCAATTAGAACTCTTCCAATTCAATGACTGTTTTTTATTTATTTTTGTTGTTGTGGTGGTGGTGGTACTGGGGACTTTTTTTTGGTTTTGGCAGTACTGGGGATTGAACCCAGGGGCATTCTACCTCTGAGCTACACCCCCAGCCCTATTTTTTACTCTTTATTTTGAAACAGGGTCTCACTAAGTAGGTGAGGCTGGCCACAAACTTGCAATCCTCCTGTCTCAGCTTCCCACGTACTGGATTACCAGTGTGCGCAACCACGTCCGACTGGTACTGGGGATTGAAGCCAGGGGCATTCTACCTCTGAGCTACACCCTCCAACGCTATCTTATTTGGAAAGAGGATCTCGCTAGATTGATGAGAGTCTCACTACTTGCTGAGGCTGCACTGAACCTGAGATCCTCCGGTCCCGGCCTCCCAAGTACTGGGATTACAGGCATAGGACACCATGCCTGGCTCAGTGACTTTTTATTTACTTGTTCATTAATCAAATATTTAGTAAATGTCTTATATGTGTCAGGCGCCAAAAGTACAGCACTAAAGTTAAACAGAGTCTGTACCCTTATGGAATTTACAATCTAGTGAAGGATAAAATGTAATTATGCCTATAATCACAGCTACTCAGGAGGCTGAGGCAGGAGTTAGAGGCCAACCTGTGCAACTTAGCAAAATCCTGTCTCAAGATTTTTTTTTTAATATTTTTAAAAAAGAGACTGGGGCCGGGCGTGGTGGTGCATACTTGTAATCCCAGTACTTGGGAGGCTGAGGAAAGAGGATCCGGGTTCACAGCCAGCCTCAGCTACTTAGTGAGGCCTTCGCAACTTAGTGAGACCCTGTTTCAAAATAAAGAATAAAAAATAGGGCTGGGGGTGTAGCTCGTTGGTAGAATGCCCCTGGGTTCAATCCCAGTACCGCAAAAAAAAAAAAAAAAAAGAGGCTAGGATGTAATTCAGTGGTAGAGCACTTGCCTAACATGCGTGAGGCCCTGAGTTCAAACCCCACTATGGCAACACAACAAAATGCAATTACAAGACAAAAACATTACTGCCCCTGGCTAATGCTGCATCTCAGTGGCAGAGCGCTTGCCTTGCATGTGTGAGGCCCTGGGTTCTATCCCATGCACTACAAACAAAATAACTAGCACAGTGGGGAAATACTGGGAAAATGTGGGTTCTACTGGAGCCTTAAAGAAAAATGTGTTGTAGCTATAGTATTCCAAAAACTGTGCAAACACATGAACCAGATTATTCTCAAGAAACATCAAATAGTCCAAATCAGACCCTGCAAGCAGAGAGAAAACTAGAAAGGAGAAACTGGAGGATGGGGGATGTGGGAATTCTAACATTTGAGTGCCAGTCATGCATTTAATACTCAAAACAACTCCATGAAGGCTGGTGCAACAGACACCAGGGCAATCTTTCCAGTGTTTTCCACCACATTCCAGCCAGCATTTTGTGTGAAACTGATCTTACTACTAGCTCCAGGTGTACTACCACAATCAGAGTAACTCCATCCCCCTCACCACAGCAATAAGTAGCCTAGGCCAAAACCAGTCAGGGTATGAATGATTATTAATTCAGAAGTAATGTAAAAAGCTTGCTGAAAATCCTGGAGTACGGAGTCTGTCTCCTGGATGAAGTGATACGAGAAAGAAGACCTAGAAGAACTGCTTCTAGAATTTCATGATAATAAAAGAAAACAAGGAATTAGTGATTAAATATCAGAACTAAGTGTTGAAAATCAAACAGTTTGATTTCAGAAGCAAGAGACACAGACACCCATGCAGACACTCCACCTTTAATGGCTACATGATAATGCTTCCCACAGTTATATATATACAAATACCACTGGGGCAGGAATCTGAACCCAGGTCCAACTCTACAGAAGACTGATATGCCAAGTTGAAGTGTTTGGACTTTGTTAAGAATCTGCCCCCCCCTTAAGTATAAAGTGTTGTTATGGAGCCAGGCATGGTGGCACACGCTTGTAATCCCAGTACTTGGGAGGCTGAGAGGGGAGGATCTCAGGTTCCTGGTAGACCTCAGCAACTTGTGAGGCCCTCCGCAACTTAGTGAGACTCTGTTTCAAAATAAAGAATAAAAAATAGGGCTGGGGGTGTAGCTCAGAGGTAGAATGCCTCTGGGTTCCATCCCAAGTACCACAAAAATAAATTAATTAATTAATTAATTAAGTGTTGTGATGGATATGATGGTGCATGCCTGATTCCAGCAACTTGGGAGGCTGAGCCAGGGCAATTACAGGATCAAGGTGAACCTGGGCAACTTGGTGAGACTCTGTCTCAAAATAAAAAATAAAAAGAGGCTGGGGGTATAGCTTTGTGTTAAAGAACCACGGGGTTCAATCTCCAATACCAGAAAAAAAAAAAAAAAGAAAAGAAAAGAAAAAAGAGTCCCTCCTACATACTATAATAAGAACAGATATTTCTTTTTTTTCGGTACTGGGGATTGAATCCAGAGGCATTCTACCTCCAAGCTACACCCCCAGTCCAATTTTATTTCTTATTTGGAAACAGGGTCTCACTAGGTTGCTGAGAGCCTCACTAAACTGCAGAGGCTGGCTTTGAATCTGCGATCCTCCTGTCTCAGCCTCCCAAGTAC
This sequence comes from Glis glis, assembly GCA_004027185.1. Classification (NCBI taxonomy): domain Eukaryota; kingdom Metazoa; phylum Chordata; class Mammalia; order Rodentia; family Gliridae; genus Glis; species Glis glis. The sequence goes on from PVJS01040782.1 coordinate 3,171, forward strand.
TGGGATTACAAGCGTGTGCCACCACACCTGGCTAAGAATAGATTTGTGTGTGTGTGTGTGTGTGTGTGTGGAAATGGAGATTGAATCCAGGGGCATTCTACCTCCGAGCTACACCCCCAGCCCTATTTTTTATTCTTTATTTTGAAACAGGGTGTTTAAGAACAAATATTTCTCTTTTTTTTTTTTTTGCGGTACCGGGGATTGAACGCAGGGGCGTTCTACCTCCGCGCTACGCCCCCGGCCCTATTTTTTATACTTTATTTTTGAAACCGGGTCTCACGAAGTTGCGGAGGGCCTCACTAAGGAGAGAGAGACAGAGAGACAGGGAGAGAGAGTGCTGAGGCTGGCCGGGAACCCAGATCCTCCGGTCTCCGCCTCCCAAAGTACTGGGATTATAAGCGTGTGCCACCACGCCCAGCTAAGAACAAATATTTCTAAAGAATATAACAAAAATATAGAAATTGGTTTTGAACAAAACACGAATTATGTCCTGTAAAAATTTCATTTTATATCTTCTTCACCAAATTATCATTTTTTTTAAAAAAAGCAATTCTTTTTTTTTTTGGCGGTACCAGGGATTGAACTCAGGGGCATTCTACCTCTGGGCTACAGCCCAACCCTATTTTTTATTCTTTATTTTGAAACAGGGTCTCACTAAGTTGCGGAGGGCCTCACTAAGTAGCTGAGGCTGGCCACGAACTCGGATCCTCCGGTCTCAGCCTCCCAAGTACTGGGATTATAAGCGTGCACTGCCATGCCTGGCTCAAAAAAAGCAATTCTTTTTAAATGTACTGTAGTTATTGGGTTTACACATAATTGAACCCAGGGGTGTTCTTCCTCCAGACTACACCCCCAGCCCTTTTTATTTTTTGTTTAGAAACAGGGTCTTTCTAGGTTGCTTAGAGTGTCACTACATTGCCAAGGCTGGTCTCGAACCTGCAATCCTCCTGTCTCAGCCTCCCAAGTACTGGGATTATAGGCATGTAACACATCTGGCTACATGTAATTCTTACTTCCACTAGAAAGTGGCCTAATACAAAAATATAAAGCAATACCTTTTCCTGGCTGGCATCTTCTCTCCCAGATTATTTAAATGACATAAATAAACTACTGTTTTGATTCTGTAAGTACCAGAAAAATTATCCTCCCTATGGTGTCTTTCAAACTCATCTTTGGCTCAAGTAGCTTAGGTAAGATAAGCACACAGAAATCTATAAGGTAAGCCAGGCGTGGTGGCGCACGCTTGTAATCCCAGTACTTGGGAGGCAGAGACCGGAGGATCCGGGTTCACGGCCAGCCTCAGCTACTTAATGAGGCCCTCCGCAACTTTGTGAGACCCGGTTTTAAAATAAAGGATAAAAAATAGGGCCAGGGGTGTAGCTCGGAGGTAGAATGCCCCTGAGTTCAGCCCCTGGGTTCAACCCCCAATACCGCAAAAAAAAAAAAAAAAAGAAAGAAATCTATAAGGTAGCCAAGCGTGGTGGCCTGTGTCTGTACTTGGGAGGCTGAGAAAGGAGGATCGCAGGTTTGAGGCCGGCCCCAGCAACTTAGGAAGGCCCTGTTTCAAAATAAAAACTAAAAAGGCCTGAGGGTGTAGTTCAGAGGTAGAATGCCCCTGGGTTCAATCCCCAGTACCAAAAAAAAAAAAAAAAGAAATCTATACAGTAAGTGTCCTATGAGTGAAGACCAAAGGGAAGATGGAGGTCTTTTCCAATGGGGCAAACATAAAAGACAATATTAAAAGGCCCCGCTGGGCGTGGTGGCACACACTTGTAATCCCAGTACTTGGGAGGCTAAGACTGGAGGATCGCAGGTTCGTGGCCAGCCTCAGCTACTTAGTGAGGTCCTCTGCAACTTAGTGAGACCCTGTTTCAAAATAAAGGATAAAAAATAGGGCTGGGGGTGTAGCTCGGAGGTAGAATACCCCTGGGTTCCATCCCCAGTTCGCAAAAAAGAAAAAGTCTCTATGGTTTTTTTCTCAAAAGAAACTCCTATCCTAGGGTTCTATCGTGGCTTATCATGATCCACTGGGTCTTGTACACTGGTTTACTAAAGGAACTGGCTCTTAAGAGACTGAGCTACAATTAGTTGCCAATATCTAACTGTGCCCAAGCCTGATTTAACAAGTTAAGCTGACCAGAACAAAACAAAACCAAAAAAGAAAAGATTCTAGAAAGGAAAGCATGATAACCTGGAATAAAAAGTAAATTCTAGTCTACTCAAAAGCCTGGGTTATGGCTAGACATGGTGGCACATGCCTGTAACCCCAGTACTTAGGAGGCTGAGACAGGAAGGTCACAGGTTCAAGACCAGCCTCAGCAACTTAGTTAGACTCTCAGCAACCTAGCGAGACCTTGTTTCAAAACAAAAAATAAAAAGGGCTGGGAGTGTAGCTCAGGGGTAGAATGCCCCTGGGTTCAAACCCCAGTAAACACATACACATACATACACACACACACACACACACACACACACACACACACATATCTGGGTTACCTAAGAAGGTGCTGAACATAACCTTAGGCAAATACAAATTAAAGCCACAAAGAGATACCTATATATCCCCTAGAATGTCTATAATCAAAAGTCTTAAAATGGCTAAGACAGTAAATGTTATGTTACATGTTTCTTACAACAAATATGTATTTAATCTTTTTTAAAAGACTGATAATACAAAGTAATATTGGAGAGACTATGCAGCCAATGTAACCTTCATACGTTTCTATTGGGAATATTAAACAGAACAACTAAGCCAGGTGTGGTCAACTAAGCCAGGCGTGGTGGCCCACGCTTGTAATCCCAGTACTTGGGAGGAAGAGACCAGAGGATCCGGGTTCGCGGCCAGCCTCAGCTACTTAGTGAGGCCCTTCACAAGTTTGTGAGACCTGGTTTCAAAATAAAGTATAAAAAATAGGGCCTGGGGTGTAGCTCGGAGGTAAAACGCCCCTGGGTTCAATCCCCAATACTGCAAAAAAAAAAAAAAAAAAAAACAGAACAACTATTTTGGAAAAGTCTGGCAATTTTTTTAAAAAGTTAAACACCACACTCAGCGTATGATCCTGCAATCCTATTCCTAGGTATCCACCCAAAGAAATGAACTGTTCATAATAAACCAAATCTTTAAACAACTTAAATGTCCTCCAGTTAGTGAATGGATAAATTGTGGTACATACATATAATGGAATACCATTCAGCAATAAAAAGGATAGGAAAACCATTAATAAATGCAACAACATGGAGAAACCTCAAAATCATCAATTTGGGTGAAGATAAGCCAGACGCATGACTACATACAGTATGATTACATTCACATGAAATTCTAGAAAAATCAAAACTGTAGTGTCTAACTGTAACGATCAGTTACTAGCTCGGGTGAACAGGAGCTAGGGACTGATTTGTAAAGGAGAATGAAGGAACATTTTGGGTGATAGAAGTATTCTACAAATTCATTGGGGTGGTAGGTACACAACTGTATACATATAACAAAACTGGCCAAGTTTTGTGCCATGCACCTGTAATCCCACTACTTGGGAGGCTGAGACAAGAGGAAAGCAGGGTTGAGGCCAGCCTCACCAACTTAGCTAGACTGTGTTTCGAAATAACAAATAAAATGGGCTGGGAGTTAGAACACCCCTGGGTTCAATCCCTAGTACCAATAAGTAAATTAAAAATATAACAAAATGCATGGAATTATATTCATAAAATGTATTTATATTTCATTATAAATAAATTATAGCTTATTAAAGTTTACAAAACAAAAGGACCTGACCTGGGTTGATTAGATCTACAAGTCACTAGCTATCTATGTTAACCAGACTTTTCATTTTCTCACATGCACATTGTTTTTATAGCAATTGCTTCTATGACATATTGTACTAATTAGGCTTCCACATGGAAAAAAAGATTATATAGTTATCTATACTGCTACTTTCCCTATCTCACAGGTTGTTGTGAAACATCAGATAACTGGCGAGAAAGTTCTTTGGCAATTGGTAAAGTGTTACACAACTATACAGTAGACTTTACATTTTTAAAAAAAATAGACATGAAAAATTTTTTCACATCAGTGCCTTAAGACCCTTGTAGACTTGGGTACTCAAAGTCAGTCTTTGCTCAGAAATAGGAAACAACTGCCTATTCAAATGTCATATTTTAAATATCCCTCTAGAACCTGCTTCCTACTGTCTCTTGAATTACTGGATGTTTCAGTGTAGTATTATCTAGATTACACTTTCATTTTTCAAAGGAAAAACACTAAGGAAATGTATAAAGTCAGGTGAGCATGGTAAGACATTTACTTTCCAGTGGAAAAGATCAAAACTGAGATTTTTCTTCCTCTAAGAGCCAATTAATTTCTTTCCATTTAATATTTCAATTCCACATACTCTTATCGTATGTTTCTTGGTGTGACATGTATTACTGAGAGAAGGTGAATAATTTTAAGAATATTAAAACCTTTAAAGCCAGTGTGGCACAATCATTTCAGACTTTTACAAGTTGAAAAATTTGACAGATTTTTATTTTTTCCTACTACTATAGTACAACTGGGCTCTCTGCTGTCCTACCAAGTTTGAGCGATATCTGACATTTGGCCTACTTCTACTTGCAAGTTTCCAAACTGCAATAAGTATGTAGGCATTCTGGAAGACACATGATATCTTCTTCAAATACAGTTTCAGGACTAAATTTTACCTTGAATCCAACTATTCTAAAAAGTTATTCTACCAGCAACAGGTATTGCAACCAAAATTTAACAAAGCCTGCATTACCATAAAATATTTTGCTCTGGTTTTCAGTGTTTAAAGACTCTTTTTTCAGTAACAGTTGTAAAGGGTAAGATTCGAAGGCCAACACTAATGCCAGACTTCCTCTGATTTGGTCCCACTTCAGCCTGGTAGGAGTAAACCCTAACCTCTTAGGTTTCACGTTTCTCCTTCGATAACACTAAGGTCGCTCAGGCTGGTAACTGCAGAGCTCCAATTTTAGTTTCCAAGAAACCTGAAAGAGCGGCACCTTGCCTACTGGCTCCTCCAGCCTCCCCTGCCCGCGGAAGGCTGGCCAAACGTGCGGCTCCCTCCACGACGCCAGCCGAGCTGGTGGGGAGCTCCCGAGGGCGGCTGGCCACCGGGTGGAGGGGAGAGCTCGGCCCGGAGGACCCGGCTGCGGTCCAATCCAGCCCGCGCCCAGCTCTCCTCGAAGCCACAGAGGACGAGGACCCCGCGCCCCGGCCGCGGTGCTGGAGGGGCTGAGCCGCGCGTGGCTGCGGGCAGGACGTAAACAAACCAGCCGGGGAAGGGGGAGGCGAAGGGAAAGGGGAAGGGGCCGCGGCGGGAGAGCCCACCCCGCGCCCGCGGCCGCCCGCAGCCGGCCCCGCCCGCCGCCGACCCGGCCCCGGCCCCGGCCCCGGCCCTGCGCGGCGCTGCCCCGCGGCCCGAAGGCCGGCCGCGACCCCCCGAGCGGAGCCCGCAGGCCAGCCCGCGCCCCGCGCCCCGCGCCCCGCGCCCCGCGCCCTACCTGAACGCGCAGTCCGGGTCCCGGGCGTCGCGGCCCGGCGCGCCCAGGCCGCTCCTCTTGCTGAACAGCTTCTGGAACAGCGTCGGGGCCATGCTGGCCGCGGCCAGGCCGGGGTCGCTCCGCTGGGCGCTCGCTGGGCCCCCGCTTCTAGAGCCGCCCCGCCACCCCCATGGGCGCCTCAGTCATATGACAGAAATTAGTCACTTCAAACGGCCACGGCGCGCGGGGCGGGGCAGGCGGCCAGGCGGGCGCTCATTGGCTGGCGGCAAGCCGCGTCACGTGGCGGCGCGCGGAGCGGGGGGCAAGGTGGGGGCGGGGGCGGGGCCGGCGCCGATTGGCTGGCCAAGGAGCCCGTCACGTGGCGGCTCGCGGGGCGGGGCGTGCGCGGAGGGAGCGGACGGCCAGGTGGTGGGGTGTCTGGGGAGCGTTCGGGTCCCCGTCCTCGGGGAGGCTGCCAGCGACTAGGGCTACGGCGAGATGGCACAGGGACGACGCCGGGGACATCGGAGTGCAGAAGCACTCATGACAGAGAAGTGATCTGGGCACGGCCGGCAGCCGACTCTCCCCCGTCGACCCCGCTTCTGCGACTTCGCACCTCCATCCGGCGCCTGGCGGAGTCCCGCGGCCCAAGGAGGAGGAAAGGCGCCGCGGGCAGGTCTGAACTATGAGCTCAGTGCCCCAGGCTCGCCCACTGTCGGCTCGGCGGTTGCGAGAGGTTTGGGCTCAGTGCACCGCCGGGAGGCTGGCTTGCGGGCGCTGGCAGCTGTCCCTCGGGCGGGGGGGGTGCGGAAAGTTAAGGCAACCAGTTACTGATTGTGATCGGATTATATTGTCCTAACAGTGGGGGACCCTGCCAGGACCGCCGCCTCGGCAAAGACGACTTTGTCCAGGGACTTCGGGCAGCAGCTGTCATAGTTTCCATTAGAGTCTAGAACCCTGACTGAGGGAAATTTCTGGGAAGAGCTAGCGCTTGGAGACTGAGGAGTTAGGCCGTCTCCTTAGTAACCAACAAAATCCCACGTGCAACCAACGGAGACAAGATCTCTATGAATACGCTAATTATTTAGTATTTTTGAGGCTGGGGGTATAACTCAGTGGGAGAGCCCTTGCATCTGAACTCTGGGTTTGATCTCCAGCACCAAAACAAAAAAGAATTTTAATCTATGGAGGGAGAATCAGAACTTACACAGAAAGTATAGCTTGTTGTGGCGGGGGTACCGGAGATTGAACCCAGGGCATTCCACCACCAAGCTACACACCCAGCCCTTTTTATTTTTTGTTTTGAAACAGGTTTTTTTTTTTTTGCAGTACTGGGGATTGAACCCAGGGGCATTCTACCTCCGAGTTACACCCCCAGCCCTATTTTTAATTCTTTATTTTGAAACAGGGTCTCACTAAGTTGCAGAGGGTCTCACTACTTGCTGAGGCTGTCCTCGAACCTGCAGTCCTCCTGTCTCAGCCTCCCAAGTACTGGTATTATAAGTGTGCGCCACCACACCTGGCTTGAAACAGGTTTCAAACTAGGTTGTGTAGGCAGTCCTCAAACCTTGGATCCTCTTGTCTCAGCCTCCCAAGTACTGGGATTACAGGCCTGCTCCACCACACCCAGCTAAAAATTATATCTTGATATCTAGGTATGGGGAAAAGAGGAACAGTGGAATTCTAACCAAATGACAGGAGAAAATGCTTTAAAAAAAGTCGAAGGAAAGAAAAAAGGCTCATAAATGACTTTACAGTCTTATTAAACCCCATAGAGCTAAATAAAACATACCAGGGTTTGGATCAAAATAGTCTTACAAATTTTCAGCACCCCTATCTATTCACCCACTCCCCCTCCAGCATGAGGCATTTTGTACAATAGGATGCAATTTTCTGAGAAATGTGGATGTTAGGAAATAACTCCTCATATGTTTGAAAGACTTAAAGACCTGGGCATGGTGGTGCACTTCTGTAATCCCCTTACCTGGGAGGCTGAGACAGGAGGATCACAGGTTCCAGGACAGCCTCAGCAAGTAGTGAGACTCTCATCAACCTAGTGAGACCATGTTTCAAAATAAAAATAAAAAATAGGGCTGGGAGTGAAGCTCAGAGGTAGAACGCCCTGGGTTCAATCCCCATTTTTTTTTTTTTTTTTTTGGTGGTACTGGGGATTAAACCTAGGGGCATTCTACCTCTGAACTACACCCCCAGCCCTATTTTTTTTATTCTTTATTTTGAAACAGGGTCTCACTAAGTTGCGGAGGGCCTCACGAATTAGCTGAGGCTGGCAGGCTGGCCGCAAACCTAGATCCTCTGTTCTCAGCCTCCCAAGTACTGGGATTACAAGCATGCACCACCACGCCAGGCTCAAAAAAGACCTAACTTTCTAGGTGAGGAGCTAGGTCAATATGGTAATTTCAGACAGTGACTAGTGTTGTGAAATTAATAAGAACTAGGTAATGAAATCGGGGCATAGGCAAGGTCTTTCTGAGAAGGTGAGGTGCTTAGGTTAAAATTTATTCAGAGGTCCTATGTAAGTTGCCAAAGCTCCAGAAATTACTGGGTAATTCAGGCTCATACAGCAGGACTACATCATCTGTTTATTTCCGATAATCCTCTGGACCCTGTCACCAAAGGCTGAAAGACTTTAATAAGGTAAAATGAGCTATGTATAGTCTTATCACAAAATGTTTGGATATGGAATGAAATTTTTGTAAACAAAAAGAAGAGTATTCCGTTTTTTAAAAGGGAAAGTATATATCCTATCAGCAATGAATCGACCTTTTGGGGAAGTTTTGTTTTGTTTTTACACTAGCAAATTAAATGAATGCACATAGGTAGTTTGTTAAAGCCTTCTATATAGGACCCAAACCACCAAGGACTAATGTCTGTCAGTGGATGGCACAGAGGAGAATACTTCCTTCAGAAGGAAGTTTCCGAATACAATAACCTTGTGTGCTTTCATCTTGGGAAAAATTACTTCATGAGTAATTATAGATATTAATAGTACAGGAAAGAACATTACTGCTTGCATAAGAGACACTCTTAGTATTCTCTAATCATGTCATAGCTTCATTTCTGTAGTCTCAGTCTTCCACTTGAACAGTACAGAAAAAAACAAATTTACTTATCGTTCATCACCTCTCCTCTATATTCCATCATAATACTAAAATCATAGAATCAGAAAACACTGAAATGACCCGAAACAATACAAGTTTAAAATGAAAAAGGACACACTATACTTAATTTTAAGCATGTTTGAGTTCAATATCAGTGTATGCTATCTCTTTTTTCTTTTACTTAGTGCAACTCAGAGAATCTGGGGTGTCTTTAAGTTTAGGGAATCAGCAAGGAAGAAATGTGAGAAAGATAAAAATTGTTATCTACTCCTTAATGCTGTGTTATATGAATGCAAAACAAGCAAGTTACAAATATTAGACCTAAGGCCGGAACATTCAGTCTCTCCCAAACCCCACAAGCTTATGGTTCTGTGTATCTGCTTCCAAGATCATCCTCCTGAAAATATAAAAGACAGGAGCATTCTTCACTGGAGCCATTTGCTGGTTAACAGATAATGGGAAACTAGAATCTTGCCACTTTACCCACCATGCTAGTAAATATTGCCTCAATTGGGCTACATTATCCTGAAACAAAATTTCATTGCTAACATCTCAGAACACTCAGTCCATTTATATGGACTCAGAGTACCTCAGTTTTTAAAACTAAAACCAACTCCTTATTGTATATAATAAGGAAATGGCAGTAGTTTGAAACACCAGAAAACATAAACATTGATTTATTCAACAAATATTTCTTAAGTCCCTCCTGGGTATCAGACTGTTCTAGGCACTGGGGAATACAGTGTTGAACAAGAGATTCCCTGTTCTTGAGAACTTAGTTATTAATGGAGAGAGACAAAATAAACAATACATATGCAAGTTATGATAGGAGCTAAGAAAGAAATAGTTGCTAGCAAGCAACTGAAGGAGGCCAGATTTAGAAAGGAGGTCAGGGGAGACAGGAGGATTTGAGCTGAAGTCTAAAGAATGAAAAGGAACCAACCATAGGAAGAAATGGTTTTTAAAAACATCTGGCAGAGAAGAAAAACTACAAAGGCTCTGAGGCAGCAATGGGTTTGGCCTGTGTGAAGAGGAGGAAGGAGAGAATACTTTGCCTGGGAAGGGGAGGTGGTTTGGATGTGGCAAGAAAAATACAAAGGGCTTAGTTACATAAGTTGTAAACCCTTGTAAGGCACGGGAAGGAGGTTAGACTAAGGGTGATGGAAGCTATTGTAGGAGTTAGATAGGAGAAGGCCGTGATCCAATTCATGGTTTTACCCTGACTGTTCTGTGGACAAGGAATTCTAGCAGAGTAAGAATGGAAGCAAAGAAACCAAGTAGATGGGTGCCTGTATTTTAGGGGAGAGCTGGTAGTAGCTAATGAGTAACTGGAGATATAGAAGGGAGAGAAGGAAAGAAAAATAAAGGATGACTTCTACGCTTTTGCCTTGAGCAGTTTGTCTTTTCCTGATTAAAAAAAAAAGATCATGGAAAATCAGGTTTGAAGAGGAAAAGCAAGTATATCGTTTGGAAATACTAGGTTTGAACTGGGAAGTGCACGCTTGTAATCCCGCTTCAGTACCCTGGAAGCTGAGACAGAAGGATCTCAGGTTTGTAGCCAGCCTTAGTAACTTAGCAAGGTCCTCATCAACTTAGTGAGACCCTGTTTCAAAATAAAAAAAAAATAACCTGGGTGTGGTGGTACACGCTTGCAATCCCAGTACAAGGGAGGCTGAAACAGGAGGATCACAGGTTCAAGGCTAGCCTCAGCAACTTAGTGAGGCCCTCAGTAACTTAGTGAGACCCTGTTTCAAAATAAAATAGAGTTGGGTGTAGCTCAGAGGTAGAATGCCCCTGGATTCAATCCCCAGTACCACCAAAAAATTAAAACAAAATAGGGCTAGGGGTATATCTCAGAGATAGAACGCCCCTGGGTTCAGTACCCAGTATTTAAAAAAAAAAAAGCCATCATTCAGGATGTTCTATGTTGCACATGATTAAAAACCCAAACAAAACTAGCATAAGCAAAGAACAAAATCAATTAGCTCTCAAAACTGTACCTAAAGTGGATGGAACAGTTCAAGCATAGCTTTGTCCAGAGACTACAACAATGGTATCAAGAATTCAACCTTCCCTCCCTCCCTCCCTCCTTCCTTCCTTTGTTCAGGATTGAACCCAGGGCCTCATACATGCTGACCTCTGCCACTAAGCTATACTCCAAATCCAAGAATCCAGTTGTTTATCTTTTCTCTAATTTCTTTGTATAGATTCCATTCCTAGGCAGGGCATCCATTTGTGGGCACAAGATGACTTCTAGCAACATCCAGAAACTTCCTTTTCCAAAAGAAAAAGGGAAAAATCTGTGTCCTAGCATTCCAAGAAAAAGCTCTGATATTTAATCCAATAGCATCAGTTTAGGTCTTGGACCCATCCATGAAGTAACCGTCATGCCAGCATTGGGAGCGCCAATAATTGATTTAAGCCATTGAAGACATATATTTGGAACTAAGGGTGGGATTAATCCTAAACCATATGGCTTAAAAATCTAAAATGCATGTAGGATGAAGGGAGAGGGTGACAGACAGATGTAAGGGAAATCACCACATATGTCTACTGCCAGCATCCATGGCAGTTAGAGACAAAGATTTGGGGTCACTCGCACAGAGATGGTGACTAAATCCATGGGTGAGCGAGATCACACAGGTCGAGTGTGTTGCATGAGAGGAGGCCCTAGAATATACCAAAACTTAAAGACTGATCAGAGGAAATGAAGTCTCCAGAAGAAGTGGAAGAGGGAGAGCTGGAGACGAGACGAGAGCCCGGAGAGTCACGTCCCAGGGAGGGCTCGCCTCGCGGAAACTTGCAGGAGGAAGAGCTGCACCGTCCTCAGGATCCACGGTTGCATGTGCTGAGGACCGGAAAGTACCCCTAGATTAACATCAGGGAGGGAGCTGTTAGTCTTGAGAACAGTGTCCGTGGAAAAAAAAGGCCAAAGCCAGACTCTGAGTGTTGGGGAGAAGGGGCTGGTGAGAAAGCAGAAAGCACTCTATAGGAAAGGTGGATGTAAACAGGTGGAGAATGATGGGTTAGCTAGAAGAGTATACGGACTCAGAGGAGGAGGATTTAAGATGTAAAATGATTAACCATTTTTAAACAGGTTAGAAAGCAAGAGTAGAAGTCGGGCGTGGTGGCGCACGCCTGTAATCCCAGTACTTGGGAGACTGAGACAGGATCGCAGGTTCACAGCCAGCCTCAGCAACTTAGTGAGATCCTGTTTCCAAATAAAAAATAGAGCTGGGGGTGTAGCTCTGAGGTTGAATACCCCTGGGTTCAATCCCCATTAACACACACAAAAAAAGAGCAAAAGTAGAGCAGGAGAGGTGGAAGAGAACTATCTGGAATGTCTGGGCATCACACCCTTTATGTTATAAACACGTAATGCTATATGCACTGTATGAGACAATGAGTCAATTCAAAATTAAACAAACCATGATGAGTATAACTTGGAAAGAAAAAATCCATTCCAGTTAAAAATTTTAAAAAGGAAATGACATTATACCTTTCGTGCATTTTATCTTTTCTTTGTGTATGTGGTACTAGGAACTGAATCCAGGGGTGTTCTACCTCTGAGCCACACACCCCCAGCCCTATTTTTTATTTTGATACAGGTCTCACTAAGTTGCTGAGGGCCTCACTAAATTGGTGAGGCTGGCTTCAAACCTGCGACCCTCCTGTCTCAGCCTCCCAAGTACTAGGATTACAGACATGCGCCACACCACCAGCATCCTTTCATGCATTTTTTTTTTTTTTTTGCGGTACTGGGGATCGAACCCAGGGGTCTTCTGCCTCCGAGCTACACCCCCGGGCCCTTTTTTTTTTTTCAGTACTGGGGATTGAGCCCAGGGGCGTTCTACCTCCGCGCTACACCCCCGGCCCTATTTTTTTATACTTTATTTTGAAACCAGGTCTCACGAAGTTGCGGAGGGCCTCACTAAGTAGAGAGAGAGAGAGAGAGCGCGCGAGCTGAGGCTGGCCGCGAACCCAGATCCTCCGGTCTCTGCCTCCCAAAGTACTGGGATTACAAGCGTGCACCACCACGCCCGGCTCTTTCATGCATTTTAAACTAGATTGTTTCAAAGGGGATACCTGAGCTGGGTGTGGTGGCGCATGCTTGTAATCCCAGTACTTTGGGAGGCAGAGACCAGAGGATTCAGGTTAACAGCCAGCCTCAGCTACTTAGGCCCTCCGCAATTTAGTGAGACCCTGTTTCAAAATAAAGAATAATGCCAGGCGTGGTGGCGCACGCTTGTAATCCCAGTACTTGGGAGGCTGAGACAGGAGGATCGCAGGTTCGCGGCCAGCCTCAGCTACTTAGTGAGGCCCTCCACAACTTAGTGAGACCTTGTTTCTAAATAAAGAATAAAAAATAGGGCCGGGGGTGTAGCTCGGAAGTAGAATGCCCTTGGGTTCCATCCCTGGTACCACCAAAAAAAAAAATAAAATAAATAAAGAATAAAATATAGGCTGGGGGTGTAGCTCGGCGGTAGAACGCCCCTGGATTCAATCCCCCGTACCGCAAAAAAAGGGGGGATACCTGAAATTATTTTCTTGGGTACAATTTGAAAATATAATTTTAAATGCTTAAAAATAAAGTTTAATTAGCTATAGGCCAACGTAATGTGGTCCAGGTCTATTGTTAACCGTTTTAAAATCACTTGGAAAATGTGATGAGAACTGTGGAGACACTCTCTCCAGAAAGAGGTGAACATCTTCACGCTTTTCTAGGGAGGTTCACTGAGAGGTTCACTGAGACCTGCACACAGGTCTCAGATTAAGAGTACAACCTCAGAAGGTTGGCGCACGCCTGTAATCCCAGTACTTGGGAGGCTGACAGATCGCAGGTTTGAGGCCAGCCTGAGCAACTTAGCAGGGCCCTCAGCAACTTAGTGAGACCCCTTTATAAAATAGAGCTGGGGGTATAGCTCAGAGGTAGAATGCCCCTGGGTTCAATCCCCAGTACAATAAATAAATAATAAATAAATAAATAATGGGATGAGGGTGTAGTTTGGAGGTAAAATGCCCCTGGGTCCAATCTTCTCCAGTACAACAAAGGAAAAAAAAAAAAGAGTACAACCTCTAGGACATACCAACAGGAACCCTCATTGGACTTCTCATGTCAGCCAGCCAGCGGCCGCTTCTACTTTTCCTCCTCTTAATCATAATTAAACTCATGACCTCCACTCTTTTTCTGGGGGTACTGGAGATTAAACCCAGGGGCGTTCTACCTCTGAGCTACACCCTAGCCCTATATTATTTTTTCTTTTGAAACAGCATCTCGCTTAATTGCTGAGGCTGGCCTGGAACCTTGGATCCTCCTGTCAGCCTCCCAGGTACTGGAATTCAGGTGTGCACCACCATGGCCAGCTTGTCCTCCACTCATAAACCTTGAATGTCAATTCCAACTCCTTTCTCCTCTCACTCTTCCTTGCGCTACAGTCTATAAAACAAAAATACTGGACTCCGTTCTGCCTTCAAATCCTAGCTTTTCCTAAACTGTATCGCCCTGGCCAAGTATTTACCTCTCTGAGCTATTTATAGTTCACTTATCAGCAATATAAAATTATCAAATGTTTATTTCCTCTAACCCCACCAGGCCCAATCCAAGAATCAAGTATCACTCTTTTTTACAAGAACTTACCACCTGATTGAAACTATCAAATAATCCACTCTTATCTCCCTTCACCTTTGGATTATAAACTCCTTGAAGGCAGGGGACAGAGCTTCTATTTCATTTCTTATTCCCCTACTGTTCATCACATTTCTGCTAAAACAACCACAAGAGTTGCTGACTGAATAGAATACTCATTTAACATATAGGTTTAAATTTTGATCTAGCCCTCTGCCATTAATGTTTTCTTCCACATTCCCTCACATTTCCATATTCCACCCCGGGAGGAAGTCACAGAATCACAAGGAGTTGTGTTAGTGGCTTGTCAGATCATTCACACCAATATCATCATCGGACTCTTACTTAAAAATAAATACAGCCGGGCGTGGTGGCGCACACTTGTAATCCCAGTACTTGGGAGGCTGAGACAGGAGGATCGCAGGTTCCCGGCTAGCCTCAGCTACTTAGTGAGGCCCTCCGCAACTTAGCGAGACCCTGTTTCAAAATAAAGAATAAAAAAATAGGGCTGGAGGTGTAGCTCAGAGGTAGAGTGCCCCTGGGTTCAATCCCCAGTACCACAAAAAAAATAAAAATAAATACAGCTGGGCATTGTGGCACACGCTTGTAATCCCAGTACTTGGGAGGCTGAGACAGGAAGATCACAGGTTCATGGCCAGCCTCAGCTACTTAGGCCCTCGGCAACTTAATGAGACCCTGTATCAAAATGAAGAATAAAGGCCGGTCGTGGTGGTGCACGCTTGTAATCCCAGTACTTTGGGAGGCGGAGACCAGAGGATCCGGGTTCACAGCCAGCCTCAGCTCTCTCGCTCTCTCTCTCCCTGTCTCTCTCTCTCTCTCTACTTAGTGAGGCCCTCC
>PVJS01040783.1:0-18264 GCA_004027185.1 Glis glis
TTTTTTTTTTTTTTTTTTTTTTTTTTGCGGTACCGGGATTGAACGCAGGGGTGTTCTACCTCCGCGCTAGGCCCCTGGCCCTATTTTTTATACTTTATTTTGAAACCGGGTCTTACGAAGTTGCGGAGAGCCTCACTAAGGAGAGAGAGAGAGAGAGAGAGAGAGAGAGAGAGAGAGCGAGCGAGAGAGAGACAGGGAGAGAGAGCGAGAGAGCTGAGGCTGGCCGTGAACCCGGATCCTCCGGTCTCTGCCTCCTAAAGTACTGGGATTACAACCGTGCACCACCACGCCCGGCCGAGCCTGATTTTCTAAACAGACCCTGTGCTATCTGAAGCCTCAGACTATCCCTGTAGTCATCAGTGCGTTGTCTTCTGACACTAAGATTTTTTAAAATGTTTACTGAATGTTAATTTCAACAGTATGTTCAATATTTAGTTTGAAATGTTACATTTGAGAACAACATACCCACAATAAAAATATTGGTGCATTGGGAAGCTTTTTAATTTACTTTTTTTGTTTCTAGAAACCACTAAGTTTTGTATGACAGAGATAATTATTCAGCCATATGAGAGAAGTTTTCCAATCATACCAAGATATACATATTAAATTTATTTTGTAATTTCAAATGTGGGGAAAGGGAGGTACAATTGATTGGGGATTCATTTTATATTCATAACTGTTTTTATTTGGGAGGGGGGTACCTATGAGAAAAGCTTTTTGAACCAAACCATACATATAAATGACTGGTGATTTATTTATATAATGGTATAGACAAATGTTCATATCAATCTTCTAATTCTGAAAGGGTTTTTTTGTTGTTGTCATTTCTTTTTATGTGCCAGATATTCAGGATCTAATAACCAATCATTGATAGAGTTTTGAATAATTATTTTTGGTTTTAATTTGATCTGTTTAAAATTTGAATTGGGTCAATTTCAAATGACTCCTATGTCTAAAAAAGAAAGGTATTTAGCCTCTAAATCTATTAGTGCTTCTTGTCTTTTAAACGTTTTAGTTTGCAAACACATTAATGATTGTATGTTTTTATTTATTGATATCAAAAAATTATGTCAACCTGAATATAAAGTTGCACTTTATCCTCCTGCAAATACTTTGATTCTGTACTTAGATCTGCCACTTTAAGGAGCTCCTACGTGGAAAAAAAATGTAGATATTACAGTCTATATTTGAGAGGAAATTTATCACCTTTTTTCTAACTTGGTTATTCACTATTTAATGTGCTACAACACAAATGGGATATTTACTTGTTCTAACATGGTATTTTTAATTCAGTAGGCGAGAATAGTTAGATTTGGGGTGGAAGTGTATTAATGATTGAAGAACAGGTTTTAAGAAGAATGGAACACAAATACATTAAAATATACTAAAATCCACATTAGCATAGAGTGTGAAGGAAGAGACAGTGGATAGAAGAGTCTTGCATGCTGATGTTTCTGCCTTTTAGGTTCCCTGTGGGTATTTCTGGCTTATCTTGCTGGAGTTATTATGAGAGGCATATTGTGAAAATTGATTTCTGTTCAAACAGGTCTCAGCACCCCTAGCGCTTAGTAAAACACTCAATAAATGCAGGCGATTACTCATTATCTTTACCAATGTTAAGGTATTTTTTATTTGTCTTCCTAAATGTATTGCTAATCCATACATTTCTTTCTTCACTCCTCCGCATCTTATTAGCATCTTATTAGCACACGTTACCACTACCTCTCACCTACACTACTGCAGGTTTCCTTGCCCACATCCATTTTTGCTTTGCAGATCCATACTCCACACTGCAGCCAGAGTAATTTTTCTAATCACAAATCTGATTTATGCCACTTGCCTTTTCCCCTTCAGTGTCTTCCCATTGCTCCTAAGATAAAGAATAAAAGCCTTAGTACAATGAACACGGCTCTGTAAGACCTGGCCCCTGCCTCCCTCAAAGCAGCACTGCCCCATCTGCATAGTGCTCCTTTCTGCCTCTGTCTTTGCTCCTTCCTTTATCAGGTGCTCTCTTCTTCCTACCTTACCACCACCCCACCAATTCCTTGAGGGCTTCACTCAAACTTTCCTTCCTCAAGAAAGTCTTTATTTGCTCCCAGCCTAGTTCGGGTCACCCCATTTCCCACATTCCTACCTCTCTATACTCTGCTTCATACATTAATAGTAATTATAATTGCCAGGTGTGGTGGCGCACACTTGTAATCCCAGTACTTGGGAGGCTGAGACTGGAGGATCCGGGTTCACGGCCAGCCTCAGCTACTTAGCGAGGCCCTCCGTGACTTAGTGAGACCCTGTTTCAAAATAAAGAACAAAAAATAGGGCTGGGGGTATAGCCCAGAGGTAGAATGCCCCTGGGTTCTATCCCTAGTACTGCAAAAGAAAATTATAATTAAATGTGCAATCACTTTAATGTGTGACTCCCAACCAGAAATAAAAGGCTGGGAAGAACAGAGATACCCTGGTTCACCACTGGATAGATGGTGGCTATCAAAGTGGAAGTTGAATTAAGACAGACTGTTTATTCTATTTCAAAGGTAAAAAAACTGAGGCTCAAGAGTGTTAAAAAAAACTTGCTCAAGATTATAGCAGATAATCTTAGCAGTTAGTAGAAGAGCTCAGATGAGATTTTAAACTTTATGTTCTTTTCGTCATATCACATCACTGTATCTGTAACATAAGGAGAACTTTTCATATTATAATGTCAAAGTTTAGAGATGACTATCGGAATTGAACTTCAAAAGGTTAGTGACATCTAAAATTATATACATTATTTAGAAGAAGACTTATTCAAATGAAAAACTATCATTACCTTATTATAAAATTATTTCTTTTTTTGTGGTACCGGGGATTGAACCCAGGGGCATTCTACCTCCGGGCTACACCCCCGGCCCTATCTTTTATTCTTTAACTTGAAACAGGGTCTCACTAGGTTGCGGAGGGCCTCGCTAAGTAGCTGAGGCTGGCCATGAACCCGGATCCTCCGGTCTCAGCCTCCCAAGTACTGGGATTACAAGCGTGCGCCACCATGCCCGGCTTATAAAATTATTTCTGTATCAATCTTTCTTAATATGGCTATCAGATGTTAAAATTATCAGTTTATGGTATTCAACTTTATAAAGAAAGTATTAAGCATCTAGACGACTGGAGACTAAGCATCTAAACTTTAAGAAGGTCATGTGAAAAGTTTAATGTATTGGTCCTCATTTTAACTTCTTGTGCCCTTGGGTCTTGTTGAGGAAGTTTTTTCCTGTGCCTGTGTGTTGAAGTGTTGGACCCATGCCCTCTTCAAGCAGCCGCAAGGTCTCTGGTCTAATTTCCAGGTCTTTGATCCATCTTGAATTGACTCTTATGCATGGTGAGAAAGTGGGGTTTATTTCCATTTTTCTACATGTGGTTAACCCATACATGCGATTGCATTAAACTGAAGATCTGTGCAGCAAAGGAAACTATCAAGTACCTCAACAGAGAGCTGACAGAATGGGAGAAGTTTTTTGCTAGCTACTCCTCTGATAGAGGACTAATATCTAGAATATACAGAGAACTCAAGAAACTCATCGCTAAAAAAAAAAACAACCCAATCAAAAAATGGGCAACTGAACTAAATAGATACTTCACAGAAGAAGAAATACAAATGGCCAATAAATATATGAAAAAATGTTCAACATCATTATCAATCAGAGAAATGCAAATCAAAACTACCCTGAGATTTCATCTAACCCCAATTAGAATGGCAATCATTAAAAACACAAACAATAATAAATGCTGGCGAGGATGTGGAGAAGTAGGAACTCTACTACACTGGTGGTATTGCAAATTAGTGCAACTACTTTGGAAAAGAGTGTGGAAGATCCTCAAAAGATTGGGAATGAACCTACCATATGACCCAGCAATACCACTTCTAGGTATCTACCCCAAAGAATGGAAACCAAACTACCAGACTAATGCATGCATATCTATGCTTATAGCTGCACAATTCACAATTGCTAAACTATGGAACCAGCCAAGGTGTCCATCAACAGATGAATGGATTATAAAACTATGGGATATGTACACAATGGAATTTTACCTAGCCATAAAGAAGAACAAAATTATGTCGTTTTCAGGGCAATGGATGGAATTAGAGAATATTATGCTAAGCAAGATTAGTCAGTCACAAAGAGTGAAAAGTCAGATGCTCTCCCTAATATGCAGAAGCTAGGGAGAATAGGGCAAAGGAGAGACTCCAGACAAAGATGGAGAAACCTTATATGAGTGATGAAGGCGACCTAACTGAGGGAGATGGGAGGGGGGAAGAGGGAAACACTCTAATGCACAGGATGTACATACACAAACTTATCAAAGTCAACTACTATGTGGAGCACAAGAAGGAGGGAAGGGGGAGGGAAAGGGAGTGGGAACTGGGGGAGGGCTAATTGACCAATGTGTGTATGTATACCTCTACCACCCTAAAACTCATCAAGATGTATGATATGTACCAATAAAAAAAGTTTGATGTATATGAAAAGGACCAGTAAAATTTAGATGTAAATATGGTAGCCAGTAACCACATGTAGCGACTGAACACTTAAAATGTGGCTAATTTGAATGAGAAACTAAATTTTAAATTTTATTAAATTTTAAAACTGATGCTTGATTTACTTATTAAAAACCTCTATATAGTGCTCGCTTCGGCAGCACATATACTAAAATTGGAATGATACAGAGAAAATTAGCATGGCCCCTGCGTAAGGATGACACACAAATTCGTGAAACGTTCCATATTTTAAAAAAAACTCTATACATACATTTGGAACAACTTGGATATCTGACTCCAATTTTTCAAACATAAATTTTATAAATTCAACACAGATCAAGTATTTCTTTTTTCTTTTTGTGGTACAGGGGATTGAACCCAGGGGCATTCTACCTGCAAGTTACACCCTCAGCCCCTTTTTAGTTTTTGTTTTGAAACATGGTTTCACTAGGTTGCTGAGAGTCTCGCCACATTGCTGAGGCTGGTCTCGAACCTGAGATCCTCCTGTCTCAGCCTCCCAAGTATTGGGATTACAGGCATTCACTAACACGCCTGGCCAGATCAAGGTTTTTTTTTTTTTTTGTACTAGGGATTGAAGCCAGGGGCATTCTACCTCCAAGTTATACCCCCAGCCCTATTTTACTTTTTATTTTGAAACAGGGTTTTGCTAGGATGCCAAGGCTGGCTTCAAACCTGTGATCCTCCTGTCTCAGCCTCCTAAGTACTGGGATTATAAGCATGTGCCACCACGCCCGGCTAGATAAAGTATTGCTAATAAAAATTTAGCAATTGAATGAAGACATGCTGTCAGTATAAAATATACACATATTTTGAAGACTTAGTACAAAAAAACTATATTTCAGCTTTGTGTTATTTATTATACTAATTTTATATGACTTCAATTTTATGTAGATTACATGTTGAAATGATAAAATATTGGCTATACTTGGCTGAATAAAATATAATTAAAATTAGTTTCAACTGCTTGTTTTCACTTTTAAAATGTGGCTACAGAAAATTTAAAATTATATGTGTTACTCACACTGTACTTCTGCTGGAAAGTACTTCAAACCGTGTTACAGCTAAAAAAAAGCCTGTAAGATGGTTTATTGCCACAGCACTGGGATCTACGTAAGGTTCACTGATGCTTAAATACTTATGTGTAAGTGATTTAACTCATAAACTGTTCTGCTTTGAAAAACTGTAACTGGCCTAATATCAAAAATGATAGATAAAATTACCTTTTTGTCTTCCCATTCCTTGACTGTGCTGTTCTGCCCACTTGTAAACTGCAACACACCTCCAGTGCCAGCAGATAACAGTGGAGGCTGAACTTTGCTAAGGATCTTTGAGCAGAGCCTGAGAGAATCTGTGAGCTCAGACAAGCGCAATGTCCGGAGATGGCTTGTCAGGGCAGAAATCATCCTGAGCAGCAACTGGGGCAAGTGTTCCGTCTGGATTTCAATATAAGTCTCCTGGAATAAGTAAAATGAAAAATAAGTAAGCAATTACATCCCCAAAGTCATACTATTTCATTTATTTTTAATCTACTCAAAGAAGGCAATAATTTTTCTAATGTTTTATAGCTATCATGCTCTTAATTAGTTAGCATTGTAGTGTTGTTTTAGTACTGATGGCTTATAAAGTTTGTACTCCCAAATTCTCACCTTAAGTATTTCAAAGAATATTATTAAATGGCCCTAGTTTTTATCTACTATATTGCTGAAATTATAACAAATGAACAAAATAGGTTAAAAATTGACAAAACAGACTGTCATACCTGACACAGAACCCTCATACTTCTAGTAGGCTTCAAAATGAGAAAGCAAAGAATTGAGAGAAAACATAAGGGGAAAGATTTCCAACAGTCTTCATTTAAATGAAAGAATCATTAACAAATATAAATGCAACATTAGAGCAATACATACTGAACAGTTAACAATTTATTACATGCAATTAGGAAGTATATTCTATGTAATACACACACACATAATATATATATCAGAGGACAAAATATTTGCTAATTTTATGAGAAAAAGATATACCAAAGAAAAGAAAACTCAATTTCATTTTAAAGATAAAGTTTATTTGGGACTAGGATGTAGCTCAGTGGTAAAGTGCTTGCCTAGCATGTGTGAGGCCCTGGTTTCAATCACCAGTACCACTAAAAGAAAAAAGATGAAACTGATTTGAAGTTGAGGTTTATCACCAACATGAAATATCTGAACTATATTCTTAGGTTTCCTTGATATTTTTTACTAAGGTAGTCTTACCAAAAACAAACAAAAAACTATATCCAACAAAAAATATACCAGTAGGCAGAAATTGGTCTACAATCTCCAGGCCCAATATGAAGTCTGGCGTGCAGTGTCCTCCTAAAAGGACAAAATTCACTTTATCAAGTATACTATCAAGTGATATAAATACATGGACAATATTACCGTCTTTCTAATGAGGGCCAAGTCAACAATGGGTCACACAGACAATAATGTTGCTATGATGACACATTCCCTTTCCCTCAGTACACTACCAAACTTCTGTGTGGGAAATTCTCAAAGCAAAATTCCCAGGTCTAACTGCTTCCTGTAACTCCTATCCTGTACTTACAAGTGTTTTGGATGGATCTCACTTTTGGGGAGTTATTTACCATTGCTCCCACTATAGATTTATTCTGCTAGTTAAACTGTATTATTTGCTATGAGATATCTAAACTGAGAGCCTTTTTTTAAGCCAATTTTTCCTCCTAGACTACTGTCCTCCCCCTATTTTATTCTTTCATATCTAGAATGCATCTATCTTTCAAGGTCTGAGATGAAATGTTACCTCTTCCAGGAAGTCTCTTCTGTTCAAGTAGTAGAGATCATTTTTCCAACATTCACATTAAGTCATTTTAGTCCTATATGACCATATGTTGCCCTACCCTCTGAAGACACAAAGTAGGAATATGATACAGTTCCTGACCAGCAAGAAAGTTATGTAGACATATGAATACAATATTATGAAAGTGTGGGAGTAATTGATTCTGATGGGTAATTTGAGGGAGTCCAGGAAGGCTACTGAAAGGTGGGTGAACTTTGCATAGGACCTTATAAATGGGCAAAGGTACAGTGTATAATAATTTAGAAAGAATGGCACAAGTGAAGGCTCAGGAGCATGAAAGGTAGTAAGTGTTCAGAGAATACTCTGCCTTAGCTCAAGAAGCATGGATGTGTTTTTGTGAACACAGAAATAAACATAGAAGGGTGACGTGTATGTATGTGAACATAGATGGTGAAAACTCAGGTTAGGATCAGCTGATGAAAAGATATGCATAATTCTTCTGCATTTTTATTTTAATCTATGAGTAATTTGCAATTTTAATCTAATACTAGGAATATACACATGCATGTCTTACTTGTCCCGCAATAAAGTCTTTCAACTGGGTGCTCAACATCTGCCAAATGGGTAAGCAAACAACTTTCTAAATCATTAAAGAGATTCACATATAACAGCAGCATTTACATTTTTAAAGACTTCTAAACCCGGGGCTGTATTTGTTTATTTTTTACTACATGTTACTATGACTTGAGAGGTAAATCTGGTTCTGAAGGATTTGATCTAGAATCGAGACAGAGATTTCATTCAAGTTCACTAGTATTCTAGGCTTCAGACCAATTTTTAGGTTTCATATCCTAATGGTAGAGAACTTTTATCACTCACCAGTGACAAGATGGGCTAATTATCTGGCTTTGATAGGAGTGACCAACAAGGTTTTTTAAATAAAAATGGGAACTATTGGGAAAGTGTAGAGAGGCAGAAGCATGAATTTGCTATTTTCTCTAAAACAAAGAAAAGCAGGATTACTATAGAGAGGTAAAATCTTTCATCTATACTGCTAAATGAATAACTCATATTCAAGCTTCTTTCTAATTCTGAAATTATATGACCAATGATTTTTATATGCTAGAGTAACAAAGTAGTGTCATAATTAGTAAGTGGAGTTCTCAATAATAGAATGTATAAAAGAATATTATGATTACATTGAACAACTTTAAAAAAATCAAAGATTACCTGAATGATATTGAAATGAATAAAACAGTTTAACATACCTACAGCATTCTTCAAGCCAACATGCAAAGTAATCCCACATATGATAAGGTTCAAAGGAATTAAAGAAAAGGTTGGCAGTTTTAATAAGCTCTGTTTTCTTATTTTCCCTTAATTTACTAAAGAAAAACTAAAAAATATTAACATTTATTTTTCAAGTTTAAATGTGAGTAAAATACATTGAGTGCACCCATATTCCTAGGTAGTTGCTTGAAAATGTACTAGTAGGAAGACTGCAACAAATAATTTTACACCTATTATATGGAATTGTTTTTCATAATTCAAATGTATGATCAATATCAATAATCAGCCTTGCATAATTTCTGGAAAAAACCTGACAAAAGAACAGGAAGCTCTTTTTGAACTCTTTTGAGCATATAACCATTATTTTGGCTTCAAATTTTCCTTTGGCACATATAAACTGAGTAGTGATTTGATTTTGTTAGTCTTGATTCTGAAGAATTTTGCCTACTACCCTATGCTGCTCAAGAAATTAAGAAAGGGTAAGCTTATTTTTTACCAGTTTCACTCAAATTGTAATTTTTAACTTGAAAAACAATAGGAACATTAATTTAAATAGCCACTCACTGAAAATCTATCAGGAAAAAAATTCTATTGTTTCAAATATCTACTCTTTCTTTAGACTATTACTTACCTATTTTCTCTTATCCTTTCTAACAATTAAAACAAATGTATTTATAGAATGAGTTACTATCAATATAACTATTAGGTGACAGCAGAAAAGACTAATTAAATACTCTATGAGGCAATACAAATTCTCAGGCAGAGTATAGAATGAAAGAGTAGTACTAGGTTCATCAACATTAACTTGTCAACAAAAAAATTACAGGGCATTATATCATCAGAAATAAGAAAAAACCTGCCTTAAAATATTTTTATGTACAATTTTCATTGTGGAGGTTTTTTTTTAACTCCTTGGTTGGATTTAATTTTAAGTATTTTACTTATTTATTCTGAAGCTATCCTGAATGGAATTGTTTTCCGGATATCTTTTCCAGTGCATTCATGATTGTTGTATAAAAACAACATGGTATTGGCACAAAGATAGACAGACACATAGACCAATGGAATAGAATAGAAGACAAAGAAATAAATCCTCACACTTAAGGCCGTTGATTTTTTACAAAGGTGCCAAAAACTTACACTAGAAAAAAGAGCCTTTTCAACAAATAGTGCTGGGAAACTGGTTATCCATATATAGAAGGTAAGAATTAGACCCCAACCTCTCATCTTGCACAAAAGCAAGATGGATAAAGAACCTAGAAATCTGACCAGAGGTTTTGCAATTACTAGAAGAGGGCATAGGACCAACTCTCCAACATATAGGCACTGGCAGAGACTTCCTCAATAAGACCCCCAAAGCTCAAGAAACTAAAAATGAGGATCAATAAATGGGATGGCATTAACTTAAAAAGCTTCTGTGCAGCAAAGGAAACAATTAAGAGTCTGAACAGAGAGCCTATAGAATGGGAGAATATCTTTGCCTCCTCTGATAGAGGACTAATATCTAGAATATATAAAGAATTTAAAAATTTAACACTTAAAAATAATCCAATAAAAATGGGCAACAGACTTGAACAGACACTTCTCAAAGGAAGAAATACAAATGGTCAATAAATATGTGAAAAAATGTTCAACATTTTTAGCAATCAGGGAAATGCAAATCTAACTACACTGCGATTCCATTTAACTCCAGTTAAAATAGCAATTATAAATACAAACAATAAGGTCAGGCATGGTGGCACACACCTGCAATCCCAGTACTTGGGAAGCTGAGACAGGAGGATCACAGGTTTGAAGGCAGCCTCAGTGAAATAATGAGACTCTCAGCAACCTAGTGAGACCCTATTTCAAAATAAAATATGAAAAGGGCAAGGGTTGTAGCTTAGAGGTAGAATGCACCTAGGTTCAATCCCTGGTACCACAAATAAATAAATAAATTGATAAATAGATAAAATAAAAACTAAAAAAATACAAACAAGGTTGTGGGAAAATAGGAACTCATATATACTGTTGGTGGGATTGCAAATTAATACAACCCCTGTGGAAATAATTTTGGAGGTCCCTCAAAAAGACTGAGTATGGAACCTGTATATGACCTAGCTATATGACTTATGGGTATCTTTCCAAAGAAACTAAGTCAGAATATTATAGTGACACATTGCATATCCAGGTTTATAGCAGCAAAATTCACAATAGCCAAACTATGGAACCAATCTAGTTGTCCATCAACAAATGAATGGGTTATGTAACTGTGATATATACACACAATGGAATTTTACTCAGCCATAAAGAACAAAGTTTGTCATTTTGCAGGAAAATGGATGGAATTAGAGAAAACTATGCTAAGTGAGATTGGCCAGTCTCAGAAAGTGAAGGGTCATATGTTTTCTCTTATATGCGAAAGCTAGAAAAAAACTGGGAAACAAAAGAGACTTCAAATAAATGAGGAGAGATACCAGTAGAATAGTGGAAGGAGATTTGGGGAGGAAGGTGACTTGATGAAGGAATCAGTTCAGACTATCCTATGTATATTCATGAAGGTATCAGTATCAATTTCAATATTATGAATGTGGTGGGGAGGAAGTGGGGCAGGATCCCGAGGGAAGTGCACTGGGTTCTATGTACATATATGATTCTATTACACTAACCTAAATATGATACACCAATAAAACTACAATACAAGTATATTAAAATATATTTTATGTGCAAATAAAAAATGATTTTTAGAAAACTCCAGGGTAGATCTCTAAATTATCACCAAGGAGACACCAATGAAATGCAAGTTATGGGAAAACAATTACAGTCTTAGAACCCTGTCATATTATAATGCCAGATGATACTAGAAAAGAAGTGGTTTGCTTAATGCAGAGAAAATATTTCCTCAGCATGTATTTATTATTGACCATGAAAAAGAACATGCGATGGCCTTTCATTTACTTAATTAACTCTGTCTTCAAGTCTTTTTCTGATCTATGATTTGGTGTCCTAAGTGTGTCAAGTCACCAACAGGCACTACTCCATGCAAATGATCAGGACTGGTTACCAAGCAAGATACAACTTCCCTATTAATAACTGACATGTGGCAGTCTCCTGTAAGTCTGCCAAGTGTAATTAAATTCCTTGGAGCCAATATCTTCATATTAACCGCTAAAATTTATTTTTTTAAACTGGCATGATTCAGAACCCAACCTGGAATGTGGTGGTTGTACTGTCATGCTTTAAGTCCTGCTTGAGTGATGAGTGCAGTCACTTATGACACTTCAAACTAACAAAATGCGGTGATATTTAAATCAGTTTTACTTATCAGGACACAAACATCATTGAGTAAGACCCACAGTTATTACTAATATATCAAGTTATATTGACTGAACACATAGATCAGTGTCTACTTTATGAATATTGATAAATGAGGACATCTTTATGTCAAGCTTAATTTTTTTGGTAATCTACCTGCTTAACTGAGCGTGATCCTTGCTGAAGGGTGGTTCCTGTCCATCCAATTCTGCTTTGCATTGAGAATATAATGTTCTAAACACCTCAATCAGGACATCTTCCAGAATTACAGGTCCTAAATTAACATACAAATTAAAGATAGTTATTCAGTATAATGAGCAAATCATGATTATCTGAAAATTGGCTCAATTAAAAGACACTTTAAACAATAATTTAAAATATTTTTTCAGAGACTAAGCTAAACTTCACATTTTGAGAAACTGCTAAATAATAAGTAACTGAATATATGTCTATTCAAAGAATAGATTTACATAAAACAAATGATAGAATCAGAAAAATTAGTTTGGTAAATTGCTAGCTCTGTTTCCTTGGATAAATTATTTAACTTCTGTGAGCTTTAGTTTCCTCATCCAGAATGAGGATAATAATACCAAACTTAGAAGACAGTTTTAAGAACTAGGAAAAATATTTCTACTTAGTGGCAGAGGGCTACTTCTCTGAATAATTCCTAGAATATAGTAATGATTCAGTAAATGCCACTATGATTGTTAATGAATTTAAATAATTCTAAAATGTGTAAGGCTACACATTACTCCTATAACAGATGTCAATTACCTTTTTAAAAACTCCTCAGCTTCATTTATCATATAATACCTAAGAAGTAACCTTGTTACCACCATTGATAGAACTCATTTATTTTTATATTTTAAAATACTCATTTTTATTTTAAGAATTGATGTTTAAATTCATTAAAATATGCATATAATTTGGAGAAATTACAGGCTTTATAATTTCACTTTATTGTTGATAATATTTTTCTTAATTTCTGTCTCAAGTACCATAACTAACCTACCAATAGATCTAATATATAATAAGTATACAATGAAGAAAATCAAAACACACAAAATAAAAACAGCTATGGGGAAGAAGAGATATAATCCAACTATTCTGTTCTAGTTCTTGAATTCTATGAACTACAAGTTAATTATGACAGATCATAAATGTTTCAATTTCAGTTTAATAAGGGTTAAGAGGAACGGAGATCGTATCTTTTAAAATGACTCTTCTTATCTTTTAAAATGACTCTTCTACAACATACACAGTACAAGGTATGAGATACAATGATAACATACAGGCTGGATGCACACCTATGTCCTCTTAATTTTGAAGAGTGAACTTTATTATTTTTTATTTTTGCAGTGCTGGGGATTGAACCCAGGGCCTTGCACATGTTAGGCAAGTGCTCTGCCACTGAGCTACATCCCCAGCCCTAAGAATGAACTTTAGGTAAGAAACTATTGAGAACCTTTATTTAAAAGCCATCTCAAAACACAGCAAAAGGAAACCAATTCAATACATAAGTATCATAGCATTCTTACAGAATTATCCTGTTGTTTCTCTACCCCACCCCCAATCTTACCAATAGTCAAATAAATGAAGACTCAGAACATCCAAGATAAGTTAAATTATGTCCTGTCACTCTAACAGTATGGAGTTGAGGACAGAGCAAAAATTCACAAAAAGTATGGAAGACCAAAGTATACACAATGTTTAACTGCCTGAGTGGGAGACTGGCAGTGTGTGGGAGATTATCAGTATGTGCTAGTTTGTTGATGACTTACAAGTTTTGGAAATTTTGTCATTATTTTTAATATTAACTTATCCTTATCTACTAACCTAAACACCTCAATTTAGAAGAGGAAAACAATCTTATTAAAGGGAATATGTCATATAGATTCAAACAGCCACTCTAAAAAACTTCTGAAATTTCTTTATACAATATGCCATCTATAAAAAAACTTCAAGATTTTTTTCACTTAAGACATATACACAATACTATGTATGGCGAATCTCCCTCTACCTTACCAAAAAGCGTGCACACAGTCTTCGGTTCAGGAACATATCTCTCCTTAATACTACATGAAGGGCTGCTGACAAGATCCTGATCATATCTGCTTGAGTAGCCTGAAAAAGTGAGGAATGTGGTTGTATTTAAGCAAAAATGAAAGTATACCACTCTCTTCCTCCTTAAAAAGATAATGCCTTGAAATATGCTGAGAGCATTATGGTAAATAAGGCATTTTCATATAACCTTATTTAATTTGATATTTCAAACACAGGAACTATTCCATTTTACAGATTAAGAAACAGGAAGAATGTTAGGTAACATGACTTTAGTTTTATACCTGAAACTTTAACTGAATTATTTTAACATCTAATTTAAGTTCTTTTTTTTTGAGGTATAGGAAGTAACTAATTCAAGTTCTTTATCCTACCCAATAATAGCAAAATCTGACAGAAAACAAGGAAAATAAAGCAAGATGGAACAGATACAAGAAAATCATGTCAGCTAATATCAGCTCACTGTAAACTCTTTAGAAAATCACTATCTTTATCAATTCCAAGTTCTTTCTTCTTTTAAAAAATTCTACTTGAAATATTTTGTATATACAAAAATACAGAAATCAATATAATGAATCTTTTTTTGTACCAATCATACAGGTTTAACCGACTTTTTTTGGGGGGGTACTGGGGATTGAACCCAGAGGCTTCTACCTCTTAGCTACACTCCCAGCCCTTTTTTCTATTTTTTATTTTGAAACACTGTCTCGCTAATTCAGTGTCTTACTGTTGTTGAGGTTGGCCTTGAACCTGTGATTCTCCTGTTTCAATATGTTCATTCCTTTGAACACAGATGTCTTCTATTTACACAATTTTCAAAATATGGTCCCTGGACCCCTGGGTTCTCTAAAGACTATTCTTGGAGACCTGCAAGGTAAAATCATCTGTACATATTCATAACACAATAAATAAAACTATACATATTGATAAATATATCAAGATGTTATTTGCTTTTTTTCTGTGTTGACATTTGCCCTGATTATATAATAAGTAGGTAAAATAGCTGGCTGGCATCTTTAGTATGAAAAGAAGCAGTAGAGCAATGGCACCCACCATACTTGTAACCACTGGATTTTTACTGTCACATTATTGGAGTAACATCAAAAAAAAATGAGAAAAATGGTTTGAGGGTGTAAGTCACTGGAGGATTAGCACGTGTGAGGCCTTAGGTTCAATCCCCAACACACACACACACACACACACACACACACACACAGCCAGTTTCATTTGTACGTGTGGGTGGGGGAGGGGATACTGAGGATTGAACCCAGGGGCATTCTCTCTCCAAGCTACACCTCCAGATTTTTCATTTTTTGTTTTTGAAACAAGGTCTCACTAGGGTGCTGAGAGTCTCCCTAAGTTGCTGAGGCTCGCCGTGAATCTGCAATATTCCTGTCTCAGCCTGCCAAGTACTGTGATTACAGGTGTGCACTGCCATGCCCAGCTCCTAATTCTTTTTTAAGACTATTGTTAGTGAAACTATAAAAACTTGTTTTATTCAATACTGACCCTTGAGTATATGTCTTTTATACATTCTGTGTCATGAAATGCGAAGTGCACATAAAGCACTTAAGTATGATGGTTATCTCAAAGAAAAACATTTGTACAACTACTAGTGTTGTGAGCTAAAACACTAGCTTTTCCACAGAATGCCATTTTTACCTGAAAGAATTACTAACTAACCCATACTATGATTATTAAAGCTCTGACATTTGGCAATAATTTTCTCAAATAAAGTAATACTGTCAATAAACAAAGTAATTGTCAAGGAAAACAATTACTATTAACTATTCATATAATAAAATTTGAGATTCCAAAAGAAAATTAGAATTTTGGAAAATCTGTATTTGTGCTGAAGTTGTATTGTTTTGAAATTAATTCAAAGTTAATGAAACTTGAAAGTTTCCTAATATTGGGTTCAAAAATTTCCCAATAACCAAAAATGTTTACTGAGGAGATTAGTGGTAACCATAATGTGACTGTTCGGTATTATATAATAAAATGTTTCCATATTTGGAAAATCTTTAATTCAGTAAAGCAGTATTTTCTAAATAACCAATCATGATAATGCAAAAACACATGAGTAAAAGATCCAATGGAAGCGCAAGATAGACTAGTGGATTTTAATTGATATACTTTTAGATTCCATACTGCAACTAATTTTTACAACTACACTTTGCCAAATTTTGGTGTGGTCTCAAAGAAAAATGTGTAACTTTTAATAGAAAATACTACTAAGTATTCCTTGCTTAGAAAAAAAATCACAGATTTTTCTTCATATACTGTAACCAAAGGGATTTAACATATCACAGAAGCAGGTATAAGCTTTCTGCTTTGTGATGTTAGGCCAGATATTAAAGATTTTGGCAAAACATGAAACAACACTTCTGAATTTTTTGTATGTGTTGGAATATACTTTCATAGAATGTTACTTATGAAAATGTGGTAACTTAAATTAGTAAATATTTTTAAAATTTAATTTCCAATATAAATATAGGTCTAACATATACAAATAAAAGAATTTTAGCATTCTCGATATTTTTTTTTTTTGCGGTACCGGGGATTGAACGCAGGGGCGTTCTGCCTCCGCGCTACGCCCCCAGCCCTTTTTTTTTATGCTTTATTTTTGAAACCGGGTCTCACGAAGTTGCGGAGGGCCTCACTAAGGAGAGAGAGAGGGGGGAGGACAGAGAGAGAGAGGAGAGAGAGAGAGAGATCGATCGATTGTTCGCGCGCACGCGCGCATATGCACTGAGGTTGGCTGCGAACCCGGATCCTCTGGTCTCCGCCTCCCAAAGTACTGGGATTACAAATATGCGCCACCACACCCGGCTATCCTCGATATTTTTTAAGAGTGTAATTATGTCCTACAACCAAAGCATTTAAGAACTGCTGATCTAATCTATCCAGCATTGGATATGTGGTTTATAGATACTGTCCGAAAATGTTAAAAAGCACAATATCTCCCAATCTTTGTGTGTGTGTGTGTGTGTGTGTGTGTGTGTGCATGTGCGTGTGTGTGTGTGTGTTACTTGTGATGGAACCCAGGGGCATTCTACCTCTGAGCTATACCCCCAGCCCTATTTTATTATTTTATTTTGAAACAAGGTCTCACTAAGTTGCTGAGGGTGGCTGTGAACCTGCAATCCTCCTGTCTTAACCTCCCAAATACTGGGATTATAAGTGTGCTCCACCATGCCCAGCTTCCAAGTCTCATTTTGGGAGAAAAACTACTCTTAAAAAGCAAGAAGCTGGGTGCAGTGGCGCATGCCTGTAACCCCAGTACAAGGGAGGCTGAGACAGGAGGATCATAGGTTCGCCTTCACAGCCAGCCTCGGCAATTTTGCTCTCCTCTGTAATTTAGCGAGACCCTGTTTTAAAGTAAAAAATAAAAAATAGGGCTGGGAGTGTAGCTCAGAGGTAGAATGCCTCTGAGTTTAATACCCTGGAAAGAAAGAAAGAAAGAAGAAAAGAAAAGAAAGCAATTAGTAGGAGGGAATAAGTTCAAGAGATCTACCTAGAATAGCCAAAGTAGTTCTCAGCAACAAGAACCATGCAGGAGGCATCACAATACCTGACTTCAAACTATATTACAAATCCATAGTAATAAAAACAGCATGGTATTGGTAGAAAAGCAGACACATAGACCTATGGAGCAGAACAGAAGACTCTGAAACAAACCCACATACCTATAGCCAATTGATTTTTGACAAAGGGGCTAAAAACACCAACTGGAAAAAGGATAGCCTCTTCAACAAATGGTGCTGACAAAACTGGCTAACCAAATGCAGAAAAATAGAAATAAACCCCACTTTCTCACCCTGCACTAGAGTCAACTCAAGATGGATCAAAGACCTAGAAATCAGACCAGAGACCTTGCAACTACTTGAAGAGGGCATAGGCCCAACACTTCAACACACAGGCACAGGTAAAGACTTCCTCAACAAGACCCCAAAGGCACAGGAAACTAAAATGAGGATTAATACGTGGGATTGCATTAAACTAAAGAGTTTTTGTGCAGCAAAGGAAACAATCAAGAACCTCAACAGAGAGCTGACAGAATGGGAGAAGATTTTTGCCAGTTACTCCTCTGACAGAGGACTCATATCTAGAATATACAGAGAACTTAAAAAAATCACCACTAAAAAAACAAATAACCCAATCAAAAAATGGGCAAGTGAACTAAATAGACACTTCACAGAAGAAGAAATACAAATGGCCCATAAATGTATGAAAAAATGTTCAACATCATTAGCAATCAGAGAGATGCAAATCAAAACTACCCT
>PVJS01040784.1:2500-18262 GCA_004027185.1 Glis glis
CTCTCTTCTACATAGTAGGGATTCTTTAAAGAAAGGGAACTGCAGTCACTGGGATAGGTCCCCACACCATCATCTCCTGATCTCCAAACCCAGGTTGTCCTTAATAACTGAGACAGCAGAGGGCAGTATGATCCAACCCAAAGAACTGTATGCTAATGCCTTTATAGTATGCCCCAGTTCACCCCAATAAAGTGGCAACTCATGAGCAAGGTCAAATTTCAGATGTTTTGCTTCATTTTTCTTTTATTACAGATGATGAGTAGTTTGGAAAAACAAATCTGGTATTTGGCTCTATAATTGCATTGTGCTATCTACGAGGTCTCTGTGAACAGATATTATCTTAATTATTTTTGTATTTGTATGATTTCCAGTGCCACCAGACATACACCAAACATAAAATGAATGAATGTATGAATTAATGGAAAATGGATGATTATAGAGCGACATCCCAAATGCCTCATTCAAAAAAATCATCACATACCTATAGGATTAAATGAATTTCCCTTAATATTTTCAAAGATCTGTCAACAATTCTGTCAATTGTTTTTAAACATGAAGGAAATTAAAGCACATATTTTAGACAGTCATCCCATAATTGTCTTTAACCTACATTGACATACGCCATCCACTGTGTTAGGAACAGTGATTAGCAACTGCCTAATGTTGGTTGCAAAGACCAACACTGATGATCATGATTTTAGGGTAACCTGTTTACCTGCAGCTATCCTTCTGGTCCTGGGACAAATGATGGGCTATATATGGCTGTATGTAACACATATACCCATGTCCCTGCATAAGGGTGACTACATCACTTCTCTAGCATGCATTGCACATTTTCCTCAACACTGACTTAATGTTTACCAGTGAGAATTTTAAGAATTATTCAGCAAAACTAGTCCTATATGAAACATTAGAAAAACCTAGTCTTTACAGCCCCCCCCAAAGCAATGCAATATAGGTAGCCTTGGGTTTTTTCAAGTGTGGAGTGTCTAGTTGTGGATCAAAATAAAAAGACGCCTTTCAGCACACTCTGCAGAGGCCTTTGCTCAAGGTAGAAATATTGAGAGACATAGTATATACCTTAGAGCTTCAACTAAGTGGGAATTGTGGAATGAGAATTTCAAACAGTACAGAAACCAAAGTATTTGGGATCCCTGCTGGCAGAGAAAAGCTTTTATGAGCTAATAAGGGTAATAAAGGTGTACTATCAGCCAGGCCAACCTGGCAGATTCCGGGCAGGAGGGGCTGCGTAGGAAAGCCCCAAGGCTACCTGTAAGTGTGGTATAGTTTGGATCTGGAATGTCCCCCAAAGGCCCAGGTATCAAAGGCTTGGTCCCCAGGGTGCAGGTCCCAGGGAAGTGGTCTGAGAGGTGGGGCCTCATAGGAGGTCCTTAGGTCACTGGGGGGTGTCCCCCTAAAGGGGGCTGTGGGACTTCAGCTCCTTCCTCTCGCGTGCTGGCCATGAGGTGAGTGGTTTTGCTCCGCCACATCCTCCTGCTATGTGCTGTCTCACCACAGGCCCAAAGCAAAGGGGAGCACTTGATCACAGACTGGAACCTCCTAAACTGATTCAAAACAAACTTTTCTCTTTATAAGTTAATGATCTCAGATGACTAAAAGATGACTAAAGCAAGTGGAGAAGAAGGAATGGTGGGCCACCAGAGAGTGTTAGTGGCTGCCCTACTTTAAAAAGGGAGGCCCAGGAGCAGACATGTCTTTTGATCTGCCTGACATGAATGCATGGCCGTAAACATCCTGTGCTTCAGAACATTTTCAACTTCGGTTTCTATGAAAATGGCAAGCAATGAGTGATTAATTGTGGGGGGGGTTGGGGGGACTGGGGATTGAACCTAGGGACATTATAACTCTGAGCTACACCCCCAGCTCTTTTTATGTTTTTGTTTTGAAACAGGGTCTTGCTAGGTTGCAGAGAGTCTCTCTGTTGCTGAGGCTGGCCTCAAACCTGTGATCCTCCTGTCTCAGCCTCCCAAGTACTGGAATTACAGGCGTGTGCCAACACACCTGGCTAATTGGTTACATTTTAAGAATGAAAGCCCTTACTGTATGAGCAATAATTCACTTTTACAGGTAAAAGGATCTCCTTATTGCTCATATTTCTAATAAAAAATGGTCAACTGGTATATTATTCCTTTTTTGTCCCTCTAAATAATAGTATTGACAAACTGGAAAATAAATATTAGGGCAAACAAGAAATGTACAATAATACAAAGACAGTCTATTAGGATATAAAGAAAGAGAAAGTAGACAAAGCAAGCTTAAAATGAAGCTTTAAAAACCACCTGCAGAAAAAGAGACCAGAAGGTTGACAGGATTCCCAAAGCACTACAACTTTTCAACTTAAATCAGATCCAAGTTAGGAGAGAGAACGCCAAGGACAGAGCCATAAGGAGTATAGAACATCCCCTGAAAGTATTTGATTTCAGCTATATTCACTGTTTGCAAAAAACATTTGCTATTCTATGTTGTTAATCAAAAGGGCCAAAACTTGGTTTTGAGTCCTTATTTTTTAACAGTAATATTTTCCTAACAACAAAACCTTCACAAGTTTGACAGGCAATATTGCTCCAATGGCAAGACTCTGAAGCTAGCATGACCTAAGAAACTAATTTGGAAGACTGAAACATCCATTGCTATTTCTACCTTGATTCTTTAAACCAGCAGAAATGAAGTTATACCACATGGCACAGCAAAAATGAAAAATTAGAAACTAGTTCTGAACTAGTTTGAAAAGAAGTTTAAAGACCAAAAATACCCCCAGCACTTTGTTTCTGTAAGGAAGTCTGGAAACTACCCAAGATTGCAACCAAGTTCTTTGATGAGGTAGATCTAATAGGCATTTATACCTTCATTTAGATTATAACTATCATATTAATAGCTTGGTTGCTGTAGTTAACTAGTGCAGAATTAGGCAAATTGCTTAAAAGAGGCATCTAAATTTTGAAAGTATTAAATACAGAAATTAAAATGGATGCAGTCAAAACTTGGCACTATTTCTCTTTCAAGGTGTATTCCTAAGTGAACAAAAAAGTAAAAAAATTAATATCAGAAGCTGTTACAAAGATCTGGCATGGTTAATTGCAGCCAGCTGTACTATAAAGAATAGATTCTGTTGAAATATATTTGCAGAGGGCTGGGGCCATAGCTCAGTGCTAAGCATTTGCTTAGCATATGCAAGACCTTGGATTTGATCCCTACTGTTGCAAAAAAGAAAGAAGAAAAAAAGACTGTTAATGAACATTCCATTGCATTGTAGCTGTCAAATTGATTGCAGTGTGTGTTACAAAAAACCTGTGGCCTAAGAGGCCACTTGCTGTAACTTTATGCATATTACAACTGCTCTGGGCTTCAATTTCATCATCCAAAAACCGGGGGGGGGGTGTACCAGACCTTTGAAGTCACGGCTTTAAAACTCATTCTGTCTCATCATGTGATGCCTATGCCATGTTATGATGCAGCAAGAAGACGCCCAGCAGATGCCTAGCAGCTGAGGGTACCACACTCTTGAGCTTCTGACCCTCTGGAACTGTGAGTAAATCTATTCCTTATAGATTAAAAAACAAAAATGAACAAAACCCCCCTCTCATCTGAAATTTATAATGATTTATTTTGGAAACTCCATTCCCATCAGGTTTAATGTCAGGGGCTATGGGTAAAATAGGATGCTTGTTTGGGCAACCTGGTCTTCTAAACCAAAGGCCAAAATCCTCTTCCTGAAACCATGTACCTTTTTTTACCTTCTCCTGCCTTTAGTTCCTTATCTTGTCTAGCCACCTTGTTTTATAGATGAAAACTGAATCAGAGAGGGCAACTGACTTGCTTGGGGTACCAGAGTCAGTAAATTACAAAGCCAGGGCCAGAGTCCAAGCTGGCTAATCATTAAGTATAGTGTTCCTTCCCTTAAATCATACCGCTGTCTCTCATCTAACAAAAAGCAAAACACAAAATGATGTGACTGTGGGTGTGGGGAAGGCATCTGTTTAGATAATACCAGTGAGATGTATTAAGTCATTTTATTTCAAACATGTAACTATGGATGTGATAGTATATGTTAATGCCTAAAAAGACTAGCTTAGCACATAGCAGGCTTTCGGTTAACCACATTTCAATGATAGCTACGCAAGGCCTGAAGTTGGAAGCTGTCAGACAGAGGACAGGGAGGGGCACAATACTTCGGATGACATTTGGAGAATAAGTGTAACATTAGTAGAAAGTGATTAAGATTTCCCAGAGAAAGGAAATTTAATTCAAGGAGATAAGGTACAGAGGGAGGTATAATTTGGCTTAGTTACCTGCAACTTAAGTGACTGTAATGCCACATAAGTATTATACATATTTTCATAATGTTCTAATGACAAGATTTAGGGGGAAATGACGGGCTACGCCATCATAAGACTAAAGCATCATCACTGCGATAAGCCAGTGACTCCAACATGACATTTGTAACCTGTCTCGGTAGTAACAAAAGTACTACAGTTCAGGTTCATTGCTTCTGTTATCAAGAGTGGTTGGCAAGATTCAAGGAAACCGGTGGAATGTGAATTTTATGACACCATAATTATCTTCACAAGGAAACCACTCAACACGCAGAAATGGAAACAGAAATCTTTAAAAACTGAAGGCTAAAAGGATAAAGGGTATGGCAAGATTGATTTCTATTCTTAAAAGCAAGAATATTTAACTATGAGGGAGTTATGTCTTATATAATTAGCCTTCAACAAAGAATGAATGACTTCTGTTTCTAGCTAATGAGATTTCATTTAAAATCTAACTGGGAGCAATGGAAGAAGCACAGGAACCGATACCAAGAGCAAGAGTATACCATACCAAGAACTGAGTATACCATACTCAGTTCTTCTGCAGTTTGGTATAATAATATTTCCTTCTTATTTTTATACTATGGAACTTTGGGAAGTCTTACTCATGGTAATAAAAATAAGCCTAGGTCCCATAATATTAAAATAATAAACAGGATATAACACACTAAAAAACTAAGAAACATTTATATGGAAATATGATAAACATAGGTATCCTGAGATTCTCAACTATAAAAAGAACACAGAAATATCAATCTGCAAGGCTGTCGTAATGATTAAGTAATACACATAAGATTCTTTAAAGTGTCTGGTACATAATAAGTGCTTAGCAAATACCAGCTATACATTACTACAACCAGGATGAAGAATAACTTCACTAAGAGCTTTAAAAGTGGACTAGTCACTACCTCTCTTCTTCAATTTCAGTTTGAGCACACAAATATAATTACTGTTAACTAGTCACATAGCTTTTGACTAGATCTCCCAAGAAAACCAAAAGTAGTATTTGGAAACCAAGGTAAAGTGAAAAAAAAAAGTTACCTGAGTAGGCAATGGCTAGCAAAAACATATTTTAACATGATTCTTAAGCAGCATTCATAAGGCCTGGGCTCACTCACAGGACACAAAAATAAGAGAAAATCAAAGTAATTAGGAGTCTTACAAAAATTACAAGAAATGCTGTGACGTAAGTCCCAGTAAAAGGTAAAAATTATTTCCAGAGGACACTTTCTTTGCTAGATCCACATTTATCTAATTTGAAAACAATTCAAGATCACTACCCTTTCACCTACCAACCAATAGTATACTTATTTTCATCTCAGTTTATTTCTGTAAGGATCTTAATTTCATTTTCTGTCTTACAAAGCATTTAATTCCTTTCTGCTCCCACAGGGAAATTTACTTTTGAAGATTTCCACTTTTATTCTTTAGAATCAGAGATCTTTTTTGTATTCATCTAATCTTAGAAATCAAAGGCAACAAAAGAAAGCTACTTCAGCCCCAGGAACATATTTGCGGGCAGGACACATTTTTAATGGCTAAATATAGGAAAAGGTAAAGTATGAAGACCACCTGGGGGAAGGCAGGACTTGGTGTAAAGAAATCCTCATGAAACTGAAAGGCTAAGTGTCGAGGAGAAGCAAAGCTCCTGAAGGTAGTGGATGAAAACGTATTATGGCTTTTCCTCTCTCCTCGCGGGTGGACATACTGTTTGTGACTGAGCAATCTCTTAACAGAGGTTCTGAAAGTTGCCAGGTGGCTTCTGAGCAGATTTACCTATTTATTCCAAATTGAGAAAATGTCTATTTCTCAAAAAATAGTAAGAGCTTGATTTTATTGCCTTTACCCACTCTCCTGATAATGTTCCTTTCTTTGAAAACAATCCAGATACATCCCTTTCCAAACTATCTATTCGTCTGAGCAGTAAAATGAAGGAACTCTCTTTGAATCTTCCTGTACATAAAAATATGCATAAGGAGCCGGGCGTGGTGGCGCATGCTTGTAATCCCAGTACTGGAGAGGCTGAGACCGGAAGATCTGGGTTCGCAGCCAGCCTCAGCTACTTAGTGAGGCCCTCTGCAACTTAATGAGACCCTGTTTCAAAATAAAGAATAAAAAATAGGGCTGGGGGTGTAGCCCAGAGGTAGAATGCCCCTGGGTTCAATCCCCAGTACCGCAAAAAAAAAAAAAAAAAAAAAAAATGCCTAGGGGACAGTGGCCTCAAGAAACCAGTCAAATCTAGGTCCCCAATCCCTAACAGTTTCTGCATCCTAGAAACACCCTTAAGGCTCAAAAAGCAAAATTAATGCCCAAACAGCCTGTGAGGCACATTTCCTGTGATGGAAAAATTTTCTATCCTGGTCAGACCAGGCATCAGATAAACTATTATAAAATCTTCAATGGACCATTCATTTGGAAGAGGTTCTAACCATTTAAAATCATATATTAACATCAGCAACACTGTCAGGGATCTTGGATCACACCCATGATGGCTTCTTTATCAAGTAAGCAAGGAAGCTGTGTCATTTTGGTTGCCTGGAAATTCATATCTGTCCATTGAACTGCAAAGACCTTGGATCCCTATTAAAGGCTGTGGATCTCCACATAAATGATATCTCTGTTACAGAGAAAGAAGGGGCTGCTGCACTTGCTAGAATGTCTCCAGCTTTGTGTCAGATGCTCCAAGTTTGGTTTCAACTAGGCTTCTTGTGTGCCCAATGCCAAACTTCATGCTTTAGCAAGGGGGGAAATGGCTAGATCCAGGAACACACCAGACCTCTGAGATCAAGGAGAAGCTTCAGTTGGACTAAGCTTGGTCCCATTTGTTAGCACCAATCTCTCATTTAGTTCTTCATTATAGCTTCTCTCGGAGAAGAGGACCTGGGTACTAAGAAGGAATTAAAGTGGAAATTAAAGTATAAATTTCAAGGCCAAAGCAGCATCTGAGGTGAGTACAAAAAAGTGGAGGAATTCAATGAGCAGCAACTCGGGGGTGCTCGAGCTTCTCCAGTCCTGGTCCAGCCTCAGGGCCCCACCTGTACCCTAATCAGTGGCACCACGTCTTCAATCCACAGCAAGTCCAATGGAGCTGAGGCTCGAGTGTGTCGGTGGTGAATGCGCCGGAGCCTCAGAAGGTACAGGATGATGGCCAGTAGCACCACCAAGATACAGGCAAAGAACAGATAGTGGTTGTAGACAAAGGAGAGACGGAACCAGCTACCATGGGCTTGTCGGACACCTTCTTGCCGAAGATCCCTAGGAAAAACGGAAAGAACAGTTTTAGAGAGAAACATTTCTTCTGATCTGAAGGTGTTATCCATTTATTCCATCCATGCAAACATTCTAAAACACCAGCTCCACAGAGCAAGCAAAGCTGAAGAACACCCCCACGCCCCAGGGCTGACAGGTAATTCCTCCTGTACCTTCCTTTCCATGACCTCATGAAGGAGCTTTACAGGCTCATAACCCCCAGAATCTAGGGACAAAATTAGAAGGTTTTTTAAACTGAAGCCAAAAAGATGAACAGAAAGACAAGACTGGTCATCTATAACATACATCTTAAAATATAGTTTGTAAATATGGTACTAATGAAAATAGAGTGTCCTCTGGATCCAACCAAGAAACCGAAATGTGTCTAGATATTTTTTAAAAAGTTGCTACATTCTCTTAGGATCTTGCATATGTCTAAAGAAAGCTGTTGCTTGATTAATTGTATTATAACGAGGAAAAAACAGAGATGTAAACCAAAGTACAGTGGTTTGGTGACCTGGCTAGAAGGAAGCCATTCTTTGGTCATCCAGATACTAAATCCATATTTTTGTTTTGTTCGACCTGCAGTACTTCTTATAAGTGTGAACTTCCAAACTGAAAGACTTCATCTAAACTGTGGACTTCCAGCTTCTCTGGACAAATGAGAATTGGCAAATGGTGGGCGAGCACTCTGCATTGTTACAGTTTAGATCTGGAATGTCCCCCAAAGCTCATGTGTTGCAAGCGCAGTCCCAATGTGCCAAGGTCCAGAGGTGGAGCTTGCCCTCCTCAGTGGATTGCCTCATTTTAGCATTGGAGGCACGCCAGGAAGGGCTTATCTTCTCCCTGGTCCCTTCCTCTCTCGCTACTTCCCAGCTGCCATGAGCTGAGCAGCTTTCCTCTGCCCCACCCTTCTGCCATGAAGTTTCTGCCTTGGAGCCGGCCATCCATGGACTAAATCCTCTGAAACTGTGAGCCAAAATAAATCTCTTTCTCCTCTAAGTTGTTCTTGTCAGTTATTTTGGTCACAGCAACAAAAAGTTGACTAACATATGAGTAACAATCACTAGTCCTTTAGTTGGGGCACACTCTCTGGTTCCCACACAGCCCACTTCCCTCACTTCTGTCACCTGCCTGAGGTACCAAAGATTAAGAATTCATCTGCTGGGCGTGGTGGTGACGCTTGTAATCCCAGTACTTGGGAGGCTGAGACTGGAGGATCTGGGTCCACGGCCAGCCTCAGCTGCTTAGTGAGGCCCTCTGCAACTTAGACCCTGTTTCAAAATAAAGTATAAAAAATAGGGCTGTGGGTATAGCTCGGAGGTATTAGAATGCCCCTGGGTTCAATCCCCAGTACCGCCAAAAAAGAAAAAAAGAAGAATTCATTTTAATTTATCTGAACTA
This sequence comes from Glis glis, assembly GCA_004027185.1. NCBI lineage: Eukaryota > Metazoa > Chordata > Mammalia > Rodentia > Gliridae > Glis > Glis glis. Next base: position 11,488 of record PVJS01040784.1, read on the forward strand.
GTCCAGAGGAAAAAGTACTTAAAAATTATCCCCAATGTTTGTTTGTTTGTTTGTTCATTTGTTTGTTTACTTATTTACTTATTTATTTGTGGTACTGGGGATTGAATCCAGGGGCATTCTACCTCCAAGCTACATTCCCAGCTCTATATTTTATTCTTTATTTTGAAACAGGGTCTCACTCAGTTGTCAAGGGCCTCCCTAAGTAGCTGAGGCTGGCTGCGAACCCAAATCCTCCAGTCTCAGCCTCCGAAGCACTGGGATTACAAGCGTGCGCCAGCATGCCTGGCTTTATCTCCAATATTTAATAGGACATAAAGGCAAGGCATCAGCCTACCATAGCTTGATGAAAATATCCACCCCAAACCACCGCATGTCTTTTGTTCTAATTCTGAGCCACCAAAATGCCTTCCAGGCTAGTGACACAATTTCTGGAGTGCTGCTACCTATTAGGAAAGCTTGCTCTATCCAGACGGCCTCCCTGCAACCCCCTTCCCTTCACATATGTTTTTTTGGGTAACTTAAGAATGACATTTTAGAGCCAGGCGTGGTGGTGCACGCCTGTAATCCTAGTACTTGGGAGGCTGAGACCAGAGGATCTGGGTTCGCGGCCAGCCTCAGCTGCTTAGTGAGGCCCTCCGCAACTTAGTGAGACCCGGTTTCAAAATAAAGTATAAAAAATAGGGCCAGGGGTGTAGCTCGGAGGTAGAATGCCCCTGGGTTCAATCCCCGGTACCGCAAAAAAAAAAAAAGTATAAAAATAGGGCCGGGGTGTAGCTCGGAGGTAAAATGCCCCTGGGTTTAATCCCTGGTACCACACACAAAAAAAAGGTGGCTATTGAGAGCTCAATCTTAAAGACTGATTTAGCTAACTTTCTGAAATGGAAAAGGTGAGGAAAAGATTCCAGACCAATGATTCCCAACCTTCTTCATGTTTCAACACGACTTATTAGAATAGTGACTCACATGGAAGCAATAATGGGAGTCTGCTCAGTGGGAGGGGGAGAGGGTGCCACTTCAGTGTACTCGGAGGCACTGACTAACATCCTCAGAGCGCAAGGACCCAGCTTGGTTGGTCTCATTTTACCTGAGTGGTAAGAATCGGGTTTTATACAGAATGGCTCCCAGTGTCCACTGAACCTCTCGGTCATACACCAGCTGGGCTGTCCTCAGATTTGGGTAGTCATAGGGAAAGTGGAATCCTTCATGTAGGACTTGGTACATCCAAGCTGACTTAAAACACTGATACCTGTTTTATGATAAAAAAATTAAATTTTTAAAAAGAAGAAAATAGAATTCTAATGCTTCCCCTACAGTAAGCCATGTATTCCCACTAGATGCCAAAAGACCTGCCTCTCTCTTCACCTTCCTCACCTCCAGGTGAAGCCAAATTTGAGCCTACTTTATCATACCACAAATGATACTGCGGTAAGATAGAATGTAATTGTATGATATCTGGGATTTGCCTCAAAATAACCCAGTTGTGGTAAGAGACAAGGAGTGGATGGGAAAATAAATAAGATTGGCCAGGAGTTACTGTTAGTAGAGAATCTGGGTGGCAGGTGTATAGGAGTTTGTTATACTATTCTATGTGTGTGTGTGTGTGTGTGTGTGTGTGTGTGTGTGTGTGTGTGTGTGTATATATATATATACACATTATTTTTTTTTTGCAGTACTGGGGATTGAACCCAGGGGCATTCTACCTCCGAGCTACATCCCCAGCCCTATTTTTTATTCTTTATTTTTGAAACAGGGGCTCACTAAGTTGCAGATGGCCTCACTAAGTAGCTGAGGCTGGTCGTGAACCTGTGATCCTCCGGTCTCAGCCTCCCAAGTACTGAGATTACAAGCATGCACTACCATGCCTGGCTATGTTTGATATTTTCTATAATAAAATATTTTAAAAATTAAAAAGAGCCGGGTGCAGTGGTGCACGCCTTAATCAAATACTTGGGAGGCTGAGACAGGAGGATCACAGGTTTGAGGTCAGCCTTGGCAACTTAGCAAGACCCTCAGCAACTTAGCGAGACCCTGTTTCAAAATATAAAGGCTGGGGATATAGCTCAGTGGTAGTGTGCCCCTGGATTCAATCCTCAATATCACACATACACAAATAAAAAAAACTAAAAAGACTGTCACTTTTGAGGTCAAATCATTTGGAAAGCATTCTCTCTGGTAACCATTGGTTTCTCTTAGCTTATTAGTTATTTTGGCCCTGATCCCTCAGAAAATAAAAATCTGAAATAATCAAATTCTCCTTCAACATAAAATCCAATCTGTACTATTGCTCGATCACTCTCCATTGTAATCTGCCATCCACATTTTAAGGCCATACCTAAGGTGGAAAAGGAAGTTACTTACTTGAGTCGATGCTCATCTGCATGTGAAGAAAAGAGGCCATTCTTGAATCTCTGAGTTAGTACTGACCAAGCCATGCCACAGTAATCCTGGAACAACCAAAGAGAAACCGTGCAACATGAAATCGGAGGCAAACTCTGATTTCCCCAGAGTCACAACTGCTCTACTTCTAAAGTTACTTGTGGGCTACTAGCTGACCAAGGAAAACAAAATGGCATATTCATTCACTGAGCACTGTGCCACACCCCTCTTATTCCCACTGCCTCCAAGTCTAGTACGAAGACAGCCCAAGCTGGGTCCTGAGCCTCTTTGGCTCAGGGAGGTTTAAGGTTAGGACTAGGAATAGCAACAATGAAAGCCAAAGAAAAGCCAGGAGTAGTGGCGCATGCCCATAATCCCAGCCACTCAGGAGACTGAGGAAGGAAGATTGCAAGTTCAAGGCCAAGCTGAGCAACTTAGTGAGACCCTATCTCAAAATAAAATTAAAATAAAAAGGGCTGGGGGATGTATATCAATGGTAGAGCATTTCCCTAGCATATGTGAGGCCCTGGGTTTGATCCCCACTACTACAAAAAAAAAAAGGAAAAGAGGGGAAGGGAAGACCATGATGTAAACAGCTTGCTCTGTCACATGTTCTCACCAGGACGTACTACCTCACCACAGGCCCAGAGCAAAGGGGCCAATTGATCATGGACTGGAACCTATAAACTATGAGCCAAAACAAATCTTTTCTCTTTATAAGTTAATTATCTCAAGCATTTTCTTGTAGTGATGAAAAGTTGATTAATACAGACTCTAAGGCAGGGAGCCACAGAAAGCGGCTAAACTTTTACTTGTCTGGGTAACTACTGATTTAAGCCTATAAGATGCTTAAATCCTATATATGTGCAAAATGAATTTTTGCTAGTCCATTTTAAATTTGAGTAATACTTCTAACATCATTGCCTTTTATATCTTTCTAATAGTCTCAGTGACCCCCTACTAATTGGGCCTCTTAATAGCTCAAACCAAGAGAAAGAAAATGGACTTGCCTATTCATATGACATTATCTCCAAAAGAATATTACAACCGAGACAACCAGCAAAGGGAAAAACAAATGAAATGACACTTTTTGGCCGCAAACATCAAACAAGACTATTGGAAAATTGGAAGAGAAACCATTAGCAACCACGGCAATTTTACACCTGGGTAATACAACACCCATGGAAACCTAAACTTAATTAATTAATTAATTTTGCCATCCTGGGAATTAAACCTAGGACTGAAACTGTGCATATGCTGGGTAAGCGTCAGAAGGCAATTCAGCACAGCAGGGTCCTTAACTTCTCTGAGCCCACTTCTCTGTAAAATGAGGGCTCACAAGGCTCCAGCAAAGAATGAAGTGAGGTCATGCATGCACAGCCCTTTTCACAGTGCCTGGCACAAAGTTAGACATCTGAGTAATGGCTGCTGCCATTGTGAGTCGTCTTTATTATTAATAATTTACCTGAGCAGCCTTGGCAAATGTTGGCCCATGGTAGCGGCCACCAATGCGCAACACATCCTCTGTGCAGTAAAAAAACTCGGAGAAGCCATAGAACTCGCTGTTGTTGAAGTCGATTGGTGACTGGTAAATGCCATTCAGCGAGGCCTGGCTGGTGTTGGAGCGAGCCAGCAGCGGGCTCAGCATTGCCCCACAAGCTGCCCAGTCTCCTTTTCCTCGGATGTGCAAGACCTGACTGTTCCTCTCCACCACATCTGTGAGTCCCACAGGCAGGCAGGGATCCAGAAATGGATTGTCAGGACTCAGGCCTGTCTTCTGGCCCAGCATTCTGTGACAATGACAGAAACAAGGCATGAGAGTACTGAACTCAAGTTTGTCTAAGAAACACAATGTGCTTCACAGATATCTTGTTTTTTGTTTGTTTGTTTGTTTTCATGACATCCCCAGAAACAAGGAAGAGTAGAGTATTACCATGCACTGGCATCATATGTACATTTAATTTAAGCAAATTAAATTTAGAAAAAAGGAGAAAAATATGTCAGTGCTCAATTTTACTCAACCCTATCATCAACACATCTCATTCCCTATGTATAATGAAACTGGAGATGTGAATCTTGTTCTCCATCTGGACTTTATTTCCACATGCCTCTTAAAAGCACAAGAATCCTACCATGCTGAGTATGATTCTCATTTTTAAAAATAGAACTAGGAGGAGGCAACGTGGGAAGGTCTTGGCGGGAGGTTCCTGCGGAGGGGCCATGGCGGCGGCAGAGCAGTGATGCCTGGTTTGGGATGAGCAGTGCTGAGACAGCCCAGGTGGAGGCCAGCTCTAGGGAGCAACCTGCAGGCCTGGGAGTCTAGGTGGGTAGGGGAGGGACAGGATTTGATTCCCTCCACAGCCATCACACAGTTCTGGTTCTTCAGTCTGTATTTGTCTAGCAAGTGTATTCCCAGTTTCTATAGAGACTAATATGAAGATCTGGCCAAGGATGGAAATTTCTTGGGGACCAAATAAATTTGCCCACTGCAGTTAATTATGTTCGTAAACAGGCAGATGTGGAAGAATGCACTTCCAAGAATAAACATGAAGATGCACACACAGTATAAAGACTGAAGGAGGGACAAGGAAAGTGGCAACACTCTAGAATGCTTACAACAACTAGGATCTGACTATTGTAAGGACATGTCACTAACTATAAGGAAACCTCAGAAAATCTTTATGAAGAAGAGAACCAGCTGGGCATGGTGGCACATGCCTGTAATACCAGTACTTGGGAGGCTAAGACAGGAGGATCACAGGTCTGAGGCTAGCCTCAGCAACTTAGCAAGACCCTCAACAACCTACCGATACCCTATTTTAAAGTAAAAACTAAAATAGGGCTGGGGGTATAGCTCAGCAGCAGAACACCCCTGGGTTTAATCCCTAGTGCCACAAAAGAAAAAAGGGGGAGATAGAGAAGTTTTCCCATCCCATGAGGTACAGGTTTCTTTAGCAAATTGGCAGCTACACGAGATACACCTTTTACCCCTCAATCTCATGTAGGTGACTTAGACACTTGGTCAGAAAATACCAATACATGGGAAGAGGAAGATTCAGTCTGGCAAGAAGTTCTGAGGCAGGAGAGAAAGGCAGATAGAAACAAGAGCAACAGAACAACAAAGGGGAAAAAACGAAAAAGGAAGCACAGTGGCTACTGAAGTAGGAACAAATCAAAACTAGTGTGAACAAATATTCTTGAAACACGATAGTGCCAGCAGGCGCAATCTGAGCACCACAATCCAAGCATCACTTGTATAATTTAGGAGTAATTTCCGACGCTAATGCAATCATCAATCATCCAGGACACCAGGATTCTCCCAAAACACTGTGAACTCTTAGTGATTGAAAGTTACAAAAGTTAAAGACATGAGACAATATTTTCTTCAACATACTCTAAATGTAAGCTATTTGATTTCTATGGAGAAATTATTACAAATGGGTTAAGTACCCCTTCAAGCTAGTGTTTCTAGCTAAATAAATGAGTATAAGTAATTTTATGGTGGAAAATAACTCTGTTGTCTCTTGTGTTTTCCTTTAATATGCATAATAATAAGTAATTTAAATATTCCAAACAACAAAACAAAAATAACCATCTTGCAACTGTATATTATGGCTTAATTGCTTCATCTGGTAATCAAATGAAGAATCAGTGATCTGTCCAATGCTGAACAAAACTGGCTATTCTGGACTTACTGAGAGATCTTTTTTTGGGGGGGTACTAGGGATTGAACCCAGAAACCTAGGGGCATTCTACCTCCAATGTACACCCCAGCCCTTTCTTTAAATTTTGAAACAGGGCTTCACTAAGTTGCTGAAGCTGGCCTTGAACCTCCAGTCCTCCTGTCTCAGCCTCCCAATTACTGGGACTACAGGTATGCACCACAATGCTTGACTACAAGAGACCATTTTATTTTATTTTATTTTTGCGGTACTGGGGATTGAATCCAAGGGCATTCTACCTCCAAGCTACAACCCCAGTCCTATGTTTTATTCTTTATTTTGAAACAGGGTCTCACTAAGTTGCGGAGTATTGCGGTAACTCCGGCGGACAATCTACTCCGTGGTTCCTGCCACGGAAGGTCGCTGCACCAAGCAGCTTCCTGACAAAATTGTCTATGGTCCCCAGCCACAGACGGTCGCTGCGTCAAGCAGCTTCCTGACAAAACTGTCTATGGTCACCAGCCACAGACGGTTGCTGCGTCAAGCAGCTTCCTGACAAAACTGTCTATGGTCCCCAGCCACAGACGGTCGCTGCCCAGACAGCTTCCTAAAGTCTGTGGATCCTGCCACAGACGGTCACTGTGTCAAGCAGCTTCCTAACAATGGTCTTCTCGCACGAAACAACACGAAGTCTGATATGGTAATTTGCAAAATAGTTATATTTAATAATCGGGGGG
>PVJS01040785.1:0-18267 GCA_004027185.1 Glis glis
TCTCTCTCTCTCTCTCTCTACTTAGTGAGGCCCTCTGCAACTTCGTGAGACCCGGTTTCAAAATAAAGTATAAAAAATAGGGCCGGGGGCATAGCGCAGAGGTAGAACGCCCCTGGGTTCAATCCCCGGTACCACACACACACCAATAAATAAATAAATAAATAAAAATAAATAAATAAATAAAGCTGGGCATGGTGGCACACGCTTGTAATCCCAGTACTTTGGAGGCTGAGGCAGGAGGATCACAGGTTCAAGGCCAGCACGCGATAACTCAGAGAGACCCTGCTTCCAAATAAAAAATAAAAAGTGGTGGGGATGTAGCTCAGAGGTAGAATGCCTCTGGGTTCAATCCCTAGTACCCCCCCAAAAAAAAGAAAGAAAAAAGAAAAAGAAAGAGAAAGAAAAGAAAAGAAAGAAAGAAAGAAGATAGAATTTTCTGAAGTCCAAAGCTTTGGTGCCTTTATATATAGTGAGACTGATAGGGTTGGGGGTATAGCCCGGAGGTAGAATACCCCTGGGTTCAATCCCCAGTACCACAAAAAATGAATGAATGAGCCGGGCGTGGTGGCGCACGCTTGTAATCCCAGTACTTTGGGAGGCAGAGACCAGAGGATCCAGGTTCGCGGCCAGCCTCAGCGTTCTCTCTCTCTCTCTCTCTCTCTCTCTCTCTCTGTCTCTCTCTCTACTTAGTGAGGCCCTCCGCAACTTCATGAGACCCGGTTTCAAAATAAAGGATAGAAAATAGGGCCGGGGGTGTAGCGTGGAGGTAGAACACCCCTGCGTTCAATCCCCGGTACCGCAAAAAAAAAAAAAATGAATGAATGAATAAATAAATAAATGAAATGAAAAGGTCTAGGGCTGTAGCTCAGTGGTAGAGTGCTTGTCTCAGATGCATGTCCTCCATACTGAAACAAAAAACAAACAAAAATTACCTCTATAGCCAGCATGTAAACAAAAGCACCTCACACACTGTTGCCGGGGGAACCCTGTGGGAATGGGGGATGGGAGGTGCTGCAGATTATCTACTTCTAGGGGTTGCACTGAATCTGTAGACTGATTTGGGTAGTATGGTCACTAGCCATATAAATTCTTCTAATCTGTAAACATGGACTATCACTCCATTTTTTTTTTTTTTTTTTGCGGTACGGGGAATTGAACCCAGGGGCATTCTACCTCCGCGCTACGCCCCCAACCCTATTTTTTTTCTTTTTTTTTGCGGTACTGGGGATTGAACCCAGGGGTGTTCTACCTCCGAGCTACACCCCCGGCCCTATTTTTTATACTTTATTTTGAAACCGGGTCTCACGAAGTTGCGGAGGGCCTCACTAAGTAGAGAGACAGAGACAGAGACAGAGAGAGAGACAGACAGAGAGAGAGAGACAGGGAGAGAGAGAGAGCTGAGGCTGTCCACGAACCCGGATCCTCCGGTCTCCGACTCCCAAAGTACTAGGATTACAAGTGTGCGCCACCACGCCCGGCCCCAACCCTATTTTTTATACTTTATTTTGAAACCGGGTCTCACAAAGTTGCAGAGGGCCTCACTAAGGAGAGAGAAAGAGAGAGAGAGAGAGAGACAGGGAGAGAGAGCTGAGGCTGGCCGCGAACCCGGATCCTCCGGTCTCCGCCTCCCAAAGTACTGGGATTACAAGTGTGCGCCACCACGCCCGGCTATTCCTTTTTTTTGTGTGTGTTTCTTCAATTTCTTTCATCAATGTATTATTGTGATCAAGTGTACAGATATTTCCCCTCCTTTGTTAAATGTGTCCTCAAGTTTTTTGTTGTTATTGTTTTGGCTTTTTGGTAAACTATTAGTAAATGGGATTATTTTCTTGATTTCTGTTTTCAGATAGTTTGTTGTTCGTGTATAGAAATGCTACTGATTTTTGTGTGTTGACTTTGTATCCTGTGACTTTATTCATTGATTAATTCTAACAGTTTTTGGAGGGAGTTTTGTTTGCTAAGATTCTTTTCAAGTCCACACTGCTGGCATGCTGAGCATCCAGGCACGCTAGGATTAATGGGAAGGTGAAGGCTGCTCTGGCGTATCACTAGGGAGGGGTTGTGAGGTTGCAATTGGATGTCATTCCAGCACAAACGTCCAAGCTAAGTGCCCCTAAACCTGGACTTCGGAGGCAGCCTGCTGAAAAGCCGGTTCCCTTCTGCACTTCCCCAGCTGTCCGCTGGGGGGCGGGAGCAGGTAGGAGAAGAAGAAGACGGGAACAGGCGTGGCGATGCCGGAGAGCCGCCCCAGGCTGCCTGCAGTCTGTAGGCTGCCTTCTCAGTCACGTTTCCGTTCCTGACTTCATTCACCCACCCGAGGATTCTACTCCACTCCCCAGGGGAGGAGAGGGCTGAGAGGTCGTTCAGAGGTTCGACCCAGAAGTGCAGATTTCCCTAACGCCCTGCATGCCTCCCCAACATCGTCCTGTCCGGGCACCACATTTGAGGGGTCAGAGGTGGCAATGGGCTCCAGTTAGGGGGGCCAGGCCAGACAGGCAGCATTGCAAACGAGCAAGCACCAGAGCCCCACCAAGGGCCCCCGCTAAGAATGCAGGTCAGCGGGAGGAGCTGCCACAGGAGGAGGGGCGGCTCCAACCCTGCCCAGACAGGCCCGGCCAGCCCCACGGCTGCCCTCCTATCCCTGGGGGCAACATGGGGACTGACGGAGGAGGGGATTCTCCAGGTTCCTAGGGTCTAACTCCCCAGAATCAGGAAGACAAAAAAGGTGCCCAGCGGGAGTGCTGAGGTCACAGTGATACACAGGGTCCCTCCTCCCCCCAGGCTGCTAAATCCAGAAGCAGATGGAAACAATTGGCCCTCAAACCGGTCTGGTTTCCTCTATAACCCCTAAATCATTCTGATGCCCCATCCCCAGGTTTCCTTAAACTTTGTGGGCCCAGAATCTCCCAAACAAGTGATAGGACGGGGCGACCCGAGAGCCAGATTTGGCGGGAGAAATTGGGTTGGGGATGGAGCGTGGGAAAGGAATCCCACTAGGGGATAATAATAAATTTGACAAAACAAATCAGATGGGAAAGTGAACGGTTCCTCCATCCACCTTCCTAGCTTTGGGGGTCTGGAGCCATGAGATTTTTACTCACTTGATTTGAATTAGGCACCTGCTTCATGCCAGTCACTAGGCAGCCTGGGAAAAAATCATGTGTTTCTGGGTATTTCTGCATCTCTCTAAGGGCATCGCACAGTGGGTCCAGCGAGGGTAGGTCTGTGCGAACTACAGTTGTGTAACCCTGGCAGGTCTCTGGCTGTGAATTGCAGTAGCAACCTTTCCCTCATACTTTCCAGCTGGGCAGGAGCCCATCAGATATCGCTGGCTGCCTTTCATCGCCTTGTCCTTGATAGGGATCATCCTGGGTGAAGAAATCGCTGTCGGTCACCCCCACCTTGCTCACGGCCAGAGGGACCGGCTGACATGCACGCTCCCATTGGGGGCGGGGTGAGGGAGCCAGGAAGCTATTGCTGTCAAGGGAGGGGACTGGGTGTTCTTAGGGGAGGGGAAAGAAGGGGCTGGAGGAGGAGGAAGGAAATATTTGGAAACTTCTCATCACTACAGATAAAGACGGGGGAGGGACAGCCCAGCTATCCACCCAGAGGGAGTCCCTCCCTCCCCTCTGCCCCTGGGGGCAGCATCAGACCCCAGCTCTGACCCAAGCACATGGATGATGAGGATGCCCAGGGGCTGCAGGATCAAAGGGAAGAGACCATCCTACCCTGCAGCTGCTGAGGGACAGAGTCAAAGAGGAAACTGAGCTAGAAGACAAATGAAGCAATGATGTAGTTGATGACTTTATTGTTACATAAAAAACACAGGCTGTTTTTTCCTCCTCCTCCCCCCCCCAGATGGGTTCACAGCAGTTAAAGAAAAAAAAATTCCTACATTTTCCTCTAGGGGGGCTGCCGAAAAGGGCAGGCAGCCAAGGAACCTAGATCTATTAAAGAGGGGCACAGAAGAAAACCAAGTCAAAGCCCCCACCTGTATACCTTAGGGCTCAGGGCCTCTATAAGGGGGAACATCTGTGTCCCCCCACCACCAACACCCATTTGGGAGTTCCCCTTAGAATGGTCACTGGAAAAGGTTGTCTTGGTAGCACAGGGAGGGGGCGGATGGTTTCGATGGGTGGAGGAGAAAGGCACCCCACACCCACGGTGCCCTCCTTTCTCCCCCCATCTACCTGGCCAGGCAACCTGCAGGCACAACCAACTCCCCTCCTGCCCTCAACTCTCTCTGCAAGGAAGCACGCCTCTGTGTGGGTTAGCAGGAGGTGAGGAAAGGGAAAATAAAGAAAGAACCTTACTTCTTAAACTACCCCAGGCTCATGAGTCCTGCAGGGAAAGTCACCCTATCACTTTCAAGGAGGAACCCTTTCTACACAAACACATATTCCCACCAGAATCCCAGCCCCCACTTCCCATATAGCTCCTGGTCCTAGGACTGGGCGCCAGCATCCCCAAGGGAAAGAGATGCTGTAGGCCTAGGCCCGAGACCTTGGACAGGGTGAACAAGACGGAGTCTCAGGAGACCCCAGGCTCAGTAGAGAAACACACATATACACATAGGTATTCATAACACACATACACACTCACTCACACACACACCCTAATATTAAATAAAATACCCTTTGCATATAACTTAAAAATCAATACACAGCTAATCCCTGCAGAGGGCTCTGGGTGGAGAGAGGGGAGCAAGGAGAAGGGGGTGTCAGAGGGACTCAAGGCCTCTACCTCGATCCGGGAGACTTCCCCGGCTCCAGGGTCCTATGACCTGCCAGACTTCCCCGTATGTTTCTTTCCCCTCTGCCTGGCTCATCTTCTGCTGGGCCTCTCTCCTCCTCACCCCATGATCACAATCCAAAAGTATTTCTAATATCTAAAGGAGAAGGGAGGGATGGGGACAACTTCCTGGAATCCCTTCCAGTGGGAGAACAACTTCTTCATGTGGAAGGGGAGTTTCCCCCTCAAGATAAGGTGGAGGACTCTAGCAGAGGCGAGGGACAGGAAGGGTCTAGCTAAAGAGAGTGTCGCTTAGCCAGGAGAGTGCCGCTTAGCCAGGAGAGGCCAGGCAGGGGCGCAGGGGGGGCACTCTGAATGGAAACCACTGTGTCCCTCTTGCTGGGACACCCCCACTTATCTCCAACCAGAACAAGTAACCCTTTCTCTTCCACCCCAAGGCGAAGGCAAATGAAGGGGACCTAGGGTAAGGGACTAAGTCAATCCTAGAGCCGGTGCTACTGGCTGTCTTAAAACCTACCTAGGGTAATGGATGGGAACGTGCACTACTGCACTCCATTCTTTAAAAGACCAAGAGTTAAGGACTGAATCAGAGTTCAAGAGGGATAGTTAGCTCCTTCCATTCCCGGGCCGATCCCTCTGGTGCATTTCAGAAGGGAACTTCCCCCATTCACCACCACCCTCTGTCTAACTCTGTCCTCCACCCCCAAACTCTGGCTGAGAAGCTGTCCCCTTTCCCTTCAGGACTCCATCAGCCTGGGTCAGGAAGGGTTAATAAGGAGGCTCATCAAAGGAGTTACTTCTACACCAACAACCTCCAACCTAGATAGCCAGCCTCTCCCCCTAAGGGGGACCCCGGGCCTCCCCACCTCATCTCAGCTCTCCCTCCGGAAACCCTAGGGGCAGAAGCACTGGAAGGGGGATGAAAGGGACCCGGGCCGCAGGACGGCTCCGGAGGCGCTTTTATGTCGGGGTTCCCAGGCACTAAGACGTGTCCAGACAGCTACCCCCAGCGCCCCGGGCCGGCTCCACTCCTCTCAGCTCCGGGGACGCGCCATCTCCTCCAGCCAGTCCCCTCCACCTCTAGAGGCGGTGGGAGTGCCCATCCCAACCCCAACCCCAGCCCAGGGGCGAGAGAAAAGTGAGGAAGGGAGGAACCCAGGGGCAAGCGCAGCTCTGCGCAGCCCCGTCCAACGCGCCTGGTCCAGCCTGAGACTAAACCCCCTCGCGCCCGTCTCCCTGTCCCCGCACCAGTCTTCCTCCTCCTCAATAAATAACCACCTTCCCCTCTTACTCAAGCCGCCCCCCGCCCCCCAGGACGTCAGACCTAGGGACTCTCTGGTGCCGGCAGAACACCGGCAGGGAGGCGGCACCCGAGGGGCTCAGTTGGAAGGCGCCGCGCTGCCCTCCGCCTCCCGTTTGCCCTTGCCCCCTGGGGGCTCCGCAGCTCCACCGGCCTTGGCCTCACCCGGGGCCGCCCCGGCTGCCTCCTCTTTGGCGCCCTCGTGGGTTTTCATGTGCTTGGCCAGGTGGTCGCTGCGCATGAAGACTCGGCTGCAGACTGCACAGGGGAACTTCTTGGTGCCAGTGTGGGTCTGGAGATGGCGCTGCAGCTCGTCGGAGCGCGTGAAGCGCTTGCCGCAGAAGAGCCAGTTGCACACGAAGGGACGGTCACCGCTGTGCCAGCGCAGGTGCGCCTTCAGGTGCGACGTCTTGGCGTAGGCTTTCCCGCAGCCCGGGATGTGGCAATTGTGCAAATGCTTCTTCTTGCTCCCATCGGGCCCGCACGGAGCCCCCAGTCGCTCCGCCTCCAGACAGTTGGGGCAGCGACACACGGTCTGGCCTGAGCTGCGGGGCACCGACCGGCGAGAGCCTTTGGGTCGGGCCGCCGCGTCCAGACTGGAATCCAGCCCTTGGGACTCCGGCGCGGCCGCTTCCAAGGCCTTAGCCCCGTCGGGGGGCCCCAGGAGGTGCTGCCCTCCGGCAGCCGGGAGGAGATGGTGCGGGTGCGGGTGCGGCGGTGGGGCACAAAGCTGGTGGTCTCCGACGTAGCCCCCCAAGCCAGCCTGAAGCGCCCCCGGGTGGCCAGGTGAGGTCAGCGCGCCCTGAGTGTGGGGGAGGTCCATCCAGCTGGTGCCCGGATGAAGGTCCCACCACGAGCCATCCTCGGTGCCTGGATGTGTCGGCCGGAACCAAGATTCGTAATGGTGCGACATGTCCGGCTGCAGGAGCTTGGAAAAGGGTCCCGGAGCCAAGGGACTGTCGCTTTCCAGGTCCTCGCAGGTTACCCGCGAGGAGGCCCCCGGCAGCTCATAGCCCTGTGAGAAGTCTACCTCCGGGCCCAGCGGGAGGCTCTGCAGCTCTCCAGGCTGCAGCGGGGAGGGGTAGTCCCCGGCCTCCGGGCTCGTGTGGCCCTGGTATGTTTGAAGAGGCTGCAGGTCCAGGCGCGGCGGGGAGGCGTGAGGCGCGTCCGTGTGCTGGCTGCCCAGAGAGCCGCAGACAGCGGTTAGCATTGCCGGGATCCGGGGTGGGGTGAGGGCAGGGACGGTCAGGGACACCTCAGATGGGACCTAAAGGCGGCAAAGAAGAGAGATGAGAAATGTAACTGGTTCACTTTCTGTTTTAACCCAGATCCCCTCCCTGCAAAGTGCTCCTCACTGGCCCCCAACTTAAAAAAAAAAGGTGTGTGGGGTGACCTCTGGGTGGGGACCACAGATCAGTTAGAGTTTGGGAGTGCTAGGAAGGGTTGAGAATGTGAGTCTTTGTCTCCGCCCAGCGGGGTGTGGTGCTGCCTGTCTGTAATCCCAATACTTGGGAGACTGAGACTGGAGGATGGCAGGTTAGAGGACAGCCTCAGCAGCATAGGGAGACTCTCAACAACCTAGCAAGACCCTGTTTCAAAAAATAAAATAAAATAAAGGGTTGGGGTGTAGCTCGGAGGTAGAATGCCCCTGGGTTCAATTCCCAGTAACAGAGAGAGAGAGAGAGAGAGAGAGAGACCACCAAAGAGAAAACCTTCTTCTAGGTTACCCCATTCATAGGACCCAGCCCTGGAGTTGGGCTGGTCCCAGAATAGTAAGTCACAGAGCTAGAACCATCTCCACCCCAGATGCCCAGGCCAGAGCAAGGAGCAGTCGCATTTCCCTCCTGCGTACCTGCTGCCTGCCCACATGGAGGATCTAGACCCATCTCAGGACACTGATGGGGAGAGGGGGGTGGTCTGTTTCTGAAACCCAAAGCTTGAGGTGATTTGCACTCCAGAAAGCCCAAAGCAGGTCCTGAATTTTGAAGGAAGAGCCCTATGCCATGGCAGAGATGTTCAGTGGGAAGATCACCCATCTCTCTACTCTGCTCTCCTCAGCTCCCTGCCTGGCTTGGCTCACTCTGCCCTACCAAACCCACTCCCACACCCGGTCCCCACTCCTTTCCCTCCCCGTTAGAGACTTCACCTCCCTTGGGTACAGCTTCAGTACCAGCTTCCAGGGGAGTCCCCCCCACACACACACCAGAGAAATCCAAGTCTCCCTTCCGTGTCCTCTGGCTACTACCCATGCCCTTCCCCAAGCTAGGGGAGACCAGGATATGAAGTTGGGATTCCCCAGAGAAGGGGGTCATCCAGAGAAGAGCTTGTCAGCAAACGCAGGAAGGTACCTTCCCTTCAGGGATGGAAGGTCAGAGTTCAAAAAGAGAAGGGCAGCAAGAGAAGCCACTTAAGAGCAAGAATTGACCAGAGATTATATTAAGGGATACATCCCAGGGATGAATACTTTTGAAAAGAGCCCCCAGATGATTCAACTATGCGGCCAAGTGTTAAGACTCATTGCTCTGGGCCAACCCTCTTATTTTAAAGAAAAGGAGATGAGCATGGTGGTGCATGCTTGTAATCCCAGTACTTGGGAGGCTGAGACAGGAAGATCACAGGTTTGAGGCTAGACTCAGCAACTTAGCAAGACCCTGTTTCAAAATAAAAAGGGCTGGGAGTGTAGCTCAGAGGTAGAATGCCCCTGTGTTCAATCCCTAGTTCCCCCCCAAAAAAAGAAACAGAGGCCAAATTTGGAGCTGTGACTTAGACAAGTCTAAGGCCGGCCCTTAGATGGGGTTATCTCTCTGTTGGGAGTCTCCAAGGAATTCTTCTCCACAGTCACAAGGATGTCCATTTATTCCTTCAGTCACCAAATACTGTGCAGTACCTCTGTGAACCAGGTCTCCCGACTGCTGGACTCTTTCCCTAAACCATTAGGAACCTAAAGACCCCCTCCCCCTTCTCAATCACACATCTGTGACTTGAAGGACCCCCCTCTTCTCATCTCCCTTAGGCCTGGGAACCTTGCTGATGTTGGTAGTCCTTTTCTGATGATGGGGAGGCGACCAGTAACTTAGGGTACCATCTTCTCCTTCCCACAGCAAGGCTAACCTGGCTCTGCTACCTTCAGCCTCGCACCAGGGAGGTGGCACGGATAATCTGGGAGAGGCAGGGAGAGGAGGGCTGGGGCGCCTACTCGGGCTCTCGCTGCCTCACCACAAGAAAGGAACTGGGTGAAGCAGCAGGAACGGAGCCCCAGGCCGGGGCGGGGCAGCCCAGAAGGGGCTGGGCTGGAGCAGCGAGGCCGGGGACCCTAATAGCTTTTGGCGCCTGGGAACTGCCCCAGGGGCTGGGGGATGGGGAGGCCAGGACGACCCAGACTCCGGAGTGGCCTCTCGCTACAGAAAGCCAGAGAGCACAGGCCTGGGGTGCAATGGCCTGCTACCAAGATTTCAGGAAAGCAGAGAATAGGGCGCGCACCAGCGCTACCCGCTCCCCAATTCGGGAAGGCGGCTAGAGACATTGTGCCTTCTTCAGTTGTCTTTCTCCCGGACCGCCGGCGCTCAGGCGGCCGGGACTTTCGGTACTCTGGGTTCTCAAAGTTCCAGTCCGCCGGTTGCCCCAGTCGCTCCAGTTTCCCCAGTTTCCAGCTTCACTGTCCCTCCAGTCTCTCCCGTCCGCCCGGTTCTCCCTCGGCCGGGGCTCTGAGCCCCCCAGATCCTTTAGGACCACCTCGGCTCCCGAGGCCGGCGGAGGCTGCGGCGCGTTCGGGACGCGTAGTTCCAGGGGCTTTCTGCAGCGCGCCCCTGGCCGCCTCCACCCGGGCTCCTACCTGGAGGTTGCGCTCGGCTCCGGGCGCGGCTGGTGGCGCTACAGACGGGCGCTCATGGGCCCTGCGCGCCGGCCGGCTCTGAGCTTCGAGAGGCAGGAGCCGAGGGTGGACGAGCGGGGCCACGACCAGACCCCCGGCGGCGGCGGCGGAGGTGGCGAGAGCGGCGGAGGGCGGAGGGCGGGCAGGAGTCGGCGAGCGAGCGAGCGAGCGAGGCCAGCTCCGCCCGTGACTCACCGCGCTCTCTGCCTTCATCCTCTCCCCAGCGCTCCTTTTTCCCCCGAACTCGCGGCCCCGCCCACCTCACCTGCGGCCGCCTTTAACCCTCGCGGGCTCGGCGGCACCGGAGGCCAGCCTGGCCGCGAGGAGGGGGCGGGCGAGGGGAGGGATGGCGAGCTGGCGGTGCCCGCGCGCTCCCTCGCTCCGCCCTCGTCCCCTGCACTCCCTGGGCCCGGGGCCCGCGAGGGGTGTTTCCAGGTACCGAGACCCGCCGGATCGGGTGGAGAACTGCCCTCGAGCAGGCTCGGTCTGGCCGGGGACGCGGCTGGGGGGATGGGAGGCGGGTACCGGGGGTGCTACCGAGCCACCCTTAGGGCGCTGGTTGCTTCCGCCGCCCTTGACCCCGGCGGGGCCGCGCTGCCGCGGAACTGAGAGGAAAGAAGGAAACTGGACGGAGCGCCAAGTATGTGTCCGGCCCACCCGCGGGCCTCGGCCGTGGGAAATTCGTCTTGGCTGCGCTCCTTCACCATTTCCCCCGCCGCTTCTCTCCGCAGCACCCTTCCCAGTCCTTTTCCCTCTCGCTTTCCAGTTCTCCCTCTCTGGCCACTCGCCTTTCTGGGTGACCCCCCAACTTCTTCCCCACTCTCAGGTCTCTGCCGGCCCCCACTTGTCTCCCCGGTCCCTTGGCGCTCATCAAGTCCACCTATCAAATACACCTCCCACTCCTCTGGTCCCGGAGGCGCTCAGCCTCTGTCGGACGCCCTCGCCCCAGCGCACCGGGTTCTGAAGACTGGGCAGGCGTCTGAATGGCTCTGGGGAAAGGGACGTTTCTGTAAAGAATCGAGTGAGCCCTTCCCCTCAGTTCTTCCCGACTCAAACCTGAATATGTAACTTTAGAGAAGGATCTTGGATTCCTTTGAGAAAAATAAATGCACAGACACAATACAACATTTTGGCAAAACTTCAGGGCATTCTCGGTGCTCATCTAAGAAAAGAACTTCTCTCAAGATCCGTATCGGTAGAGATCCAGAGACTCCCGATTGCCGGTGGATAGGAGAGTCCCCCCACTCCCTGTCCTGCTGGCCTGTGCTGGGACCGACGTAGCTCGGCCCGACTGTTGCCTCCCAAGCTTGAGACTTTGATCTCAGAGGTGACTTTTTTTTTTTTTTGACATGGGATTTCTTATCAATTTCCTTTTTTTTTTTTTTTTTTTTTTTTTTTTTTTTTTTTTTTTTTTTTTTTTTTTTTTTTTTTTTTTTTTTTTTACTGCCTGGGTTAGCTTCTCCTATGGGCTTTACCACCACCTTTTTTTTTTTTGTATTTTCGTTTTTTTCTTTACAGTTGATTTCCTAGAGTTGGGCTGGAATTTAGGCTAATTAAATCTTGCCTCTGTAGCCTTTGCTCCATCTCCATTGGTTTATCTGTCCTGCATTCCCATTTGGGACACACTGGAGTGTGACTATGAAACAGTTTAAGTCCACAGATTGTTTTGAAAATCAATCTGCATGTGTATGAATGTGGTTCTTTGCCAAGCATGCACTCGTTCTTATCTAGAGACATTATCTGATTCATTTGGGCATCTCCCTTTTTTTGAGGTTAAATTCCCTCGCCTGGACAGCCTGGGTACAAGAAGGTTTCCTGGGGCTCAAAGGAATTGTACCTAAAAATACTAAGCCCACCCGGCCCCTGGTTAGCACAGGGTAATTGGAAGATAGCCTTATTGTAATTTTTAAACAAATCTGTTTCCAGAAATGTTTGTTGGATTAAGATATATTTACAAAGATATTTGGACTAGAGGCTAAGGGACCTAAATTCTACACAGGTTAGCATTTGCAGGGATCAGATTGTTCTAAACCTGGGTTTTCTCCAAAGCCCTGCTGGGTGAAGGATGGGCATTTGGAAGCTGGAAGTACTTCCTCACACCAGGAATTGGGATTTCAGATCAGTTGGGATTTCCTTCTTCCCTGCACTTGAGGCCTGCGATGTAGAGTCACAAGAACTGCTCTGGATCTTCTGTGGCCATGGCTAAATTAACTCCTCTTTATCAAGACTGTTTTATCTCCATTCACTCAGCCTGAAAATCCTTGCTAGTTGGGCTTATATCCCCAGTTCACAACCATCTCCAGAATAGAGTTAGGGGCTCATCGTGTCTGGAGCAGAGCCCCTGTCCTGATCAGGTTTAGACTGATGAGACCCCTCTGCGTTCCTGTCTTGTCCTCCTAGATGCCTACTGCTCTTGCAGAGCTAACGCTGGAGCTGGGGTCTGACTCTGGATGGGGGGAACAGAGTCTCCTCTCCCTTTTTTTTTTTTTTTTGTGCTACTGGGGATTGAGCCCTGGGGCATTCTACCTCCAAGCTATGCCCCCAGCCCTATTTTATTTTTATTTTGAAACAGGGTCTCACTAGGCTGATGAGAATCTCACTATTTGCTGAGGCTGTCCTCGAACCTGCAAACCTTCTATCTCAGCCTCTGAAGTACTAGGATTACAGGCATGCACCACCACGCCCAGCTCTCCTCTCACATTTACAGGAGCCAATTGACTTATCTTCGTGGTGTTGTCCATCTTTCCTGGAAAACAACTGGGAAAAGGATGGCATACACCCCTCTCCATTTTCACACCAGCCCCCCTTTAGCCTTGTGCCTGGGAGCAAAGACCCTGCATCTTCCTGTGACCCATCAGCAAGAAATTCAACTGTAAGGAAGCTGTCCCTGGAAATTCAGCCATTCTGACTTCCTGCCCTGCCTATCGCTATCTTTCTTCCAGATCCCTCTTGATTTCATTCCTCTGCTTTCTGCCCTCTCAGGTTTCTACTTGCTAGATGTTTTCCTACCAAATGATGGCCATGGTTTGATACTGACATGACCACTAAGGTCACCATTTGTTCTGTGTGTGTGTGTGTGTGTGTGTGTGTGTGTGTGTGGTATAAGGGATCAAATCCAAGGACATTCTACCTTCTGAGCCCCACCCCCAGCCCTATTTTATTTTCCTTTTTTTACTTTTTGTGTGTGACACTGGGGATTGAACCCAGGGTCATTCTACCTCTGAGCTACATCCCAACCCTATTTTATTTTTATTTTGAAACAGGGTCTCACTAGGTTGATGAAAGTCTGTTTGCCGAGGCTGTCCTCGAACCTGTGATCCTCCTATCTCGGCTTCCCAAGTACTGGGACTACAGGTGTGTGCCAGCTTGTCCAGCTTAATTTTTATTTTGAAACAGGGTCTCGCTAAGTTACTGAGGCTATCCTCAAACCTGTCTCAGCCTCTTAAATATGTATAGGATTACAGGCATGCGCCACAACGTGACCCAACTCACAACCCATATTCTTATCTTGACTCAAAATTGAACAATGCTGCCCACCACACAAACAGATCTGCCCAGGACTTTGCCCATTTCTGCTCCTCTCCTTCATTTCCTCAAAGGTGTAGTCCGATTTCCCCCAAAAGTGTCCACCTCCCATTCCTGCCACCCCTCTTCTTCTCAAGCCTCATTTGTACTGAGTGATCTATTCTGTGCCCAGAACCACCTCCTTAGTCTGCACATTGATCATAAGCAGCATTTATTTATTGAGCACCTACTATGTGCACTCCAGGTGCTTTAGGCAAATATCTCTAATTCTCATGAGCATGCAAGAAAGTAATTATTATTATTATTCTCACTGTACAGATGAGGAAGCCAGGGATCAAAGAAGCTAAATGACTTGCCCAAGATTGCAGAGCTGTTAAGAGACAGAGGAAGAAACTGAGTCAAGATCTGTCAGGTTCCAAAGTGCACATTCTGCCTGGTATCCCATCTGGTCTCACTATGGAGAACTAATGGGAGTTGAACTCCCCTAGATCCTGAAGATGGAGGGGACAGCATTCTTAAACTGATCCCCAGATCCAAGCCATCCACCATCCTGCATCTGATAGGACAAATTGATCGATCCCATCTTGAATTGCTGGGACAAGTTATACACTACACCGTGGTTTGTTCCAAACTTCAGCTATCCTGTAGAGATTGCACTATGACAGTATAAAAACTGGTCTATCGAGCCAGGCATGGTGGCGCATGCTTATAATCTCAGTACTTGGGAGGCAGAGACAGGAGGATCACAGGTTTGTGGGCAGCCTCAGCAACTTAGGCCCTCCGCAACTTAGTGAAATCCTGTTTCAAAATAAAAAATAAAAGCCGGGCGTGGTGGCTCATGCCTGTAATCCCAGTACTTGGGAGGCTGAGACAGGAAGATCGCAGGTTCGTGGCCAACCTCAGCTACTTAGTGGGGCCCTCTGCAACTTAGTGAGACCCTGTTTCAAAATAAAGAATAAAAAATAGGGCTGGGGATATAGTTCGAAGGTAGAATGCCCCTGGGTTTAACCCCCAGTACCACAAAAAAAAAATAAATAAAAAATAAAATAGGACAGGGTGTAGCTTGGAGGTAGAATGCCCCTGGGTTCAACCCCCAGCACCAAAACAAAAACAAAACAAAAAACAAAAAACGGGGCTATCCTTAAAAACTGTCTAATCCAAGTCCTCATTTTATTTATTTATTTATTTATTTTGTGTGTGGTACCAGGGATTGAACCGAGGGGCATTCTTCCTACAAGCTACACCCCCAGCCCTATTTTATTTTTATTCTGAAACAGGGTCTTGCTAAGCTAATGAGAGTCTCACTACTTGCTGAGGCTGTCCTTGAACCTGTGATCCTCCTGTCTCAGTCTCCCAAGTACTGGGATTACAAGTGTGTGCCACCATGCCTGCTTCAAGTCTTCATTTTACCAATAGGGAAACTGAACCCCAGAACAGGGAGGCAAATAGCTCAAAGTCACACAGCAAGTTAGAAGCAGAGCAGGGCCGGGAGTGGTGGCACACGCTTGTAATCCCAGTACTTTGGGAGGCGGAGACAGGAGGATCCGGTTCGAGGCCAACCTCAGCGCGCATGCATCAATCAATCTATCTCTCTCTGTCTCTCTCTCCTCTCTTTCCTCTCTCTCTCTCTCTCTCTCTTTCTCTGTGTGTGTGTGTGTCTCTCTCTACCTAGCGAGGCCCTCCGCAACTTCGTGAGACCTGGTTTCAAAAAAAATAAAGCATAAAAAAATATAGGGCGGGGGGCGTAGCGTGGAGGTAGAACGCCCCTGGGTTCAATCCTGGGTTCAATCCCCGGTACCGCAAAAAAAAAAAAAAGAAGCAGAGCAGGGACCAGACTCCCACCTCCAGACTCCCCACCTCCAGGCCGTACTCCCAAGACTGCACTTCCAGGTCAATGACCCTGGACACCTACACATTTCTCCTTTCCCTACCCCCACTCTCCCAGGTTCCTGGAAAACTAGGCAGAGCTCAGAGTTAGGGTCAAATAATTTTCTTTTATTCATCCTTTATTCATTCAATAATAATCACTGAGGATCTACCTAGGACCAAGCACTATGCTCTACACTAATTTTATTTTTTCAGTACTGGGGCTCGAACCCAGGCCCTCTCACATGCTAGGCAAGTGCTCTACCACTGAGCCACATCCCCAGCCATTTTTATTTTTTATTTTGAGACAAGATCTCACTAGGTTGTCCAGGCTGGCATCAAACTTGCAATCCTCCTGCCTCAGCCTACTGAGTAGCTGGGATTACATGTGTGCACTACCATGCCTGGTGACACTAATTCTTTTGTAAACCCAAGTGTCGCTAGCATCCACCATCCCTTTTCAATCTGGAAGGTGAACCCCCCTGAGGATAGTGAATACGTATGCTTGTGTACATGTGCATACCTACAATCCTGTGTGCACATCACACTCACACCTGTGTGTACCTGTGCCTGTCCTCTGTCCTCCATCATAAGGGGAGTTCCCCACAGGTGCAGTGGTTTCTCCCTTGCTACCTCTGCAGGCGCTCCGTCATTCATGAACTTCCTCCTTGTGGGGCATGTGCCCTGCATGTCTATTTACCCATCCTTTCTCTCAGAATGAAGTCCCTAGTCACAAAGACCTACCCATTTCTCCCCCAGATCTCAGCCCAGCCCAGTCTGAAGACCTCCAAGGGATCCTCTATGCAGACCCCACTGAGATCCCCTCTTATCCCCCCCAATGAGAGAGAATCAAGCTTTCTAGATCCTTCTTCATGATTCCCCATATAGAGTGGAGACCTAGCCTTCTTTGTGGAGGTCCCCTGAACTGGACAGGGAACAGCCTTTCTTACCAGTCCATGGAGCCCAGAGCTGGCAGCGGCGGTGTGGGGCAAGTGGGGTGAGAGAGAGCTGGGCTTTATAAAGGAGACGACAGTCAGAGCCAAAGGGGGAGGTGAGACATGGGCAGGGATGCTGCCAAGTCCTCACGGCCGCCTCGGAAGCTTTTAGGATAATCCAGGAAACAGTGGCCCGGCTCTCCTGGGGGAGTAGGAGGGGGGAGATCTGAGTCTCCGAGGCCTGCCAGGAAAGGAGGATTTCAGCTGGAAGAGCAGCTGGGTGGGGGTGGGGGCAGGGAGCAGAACTTTCTTCCCCAGGGTCCGATGGGCAGAGGGAGAGGGACCAAGTGGTTCTTGTGGGATGGAGGAATTGAGAGCAATGTTGCTGGGGGCAGCGCTGGAATGGTGGAACTCTCCAAACTCCAGTCCCCTCCTTCTGAGGTTTTTCTCCATGGACTTGGTGGGAAAGAAAAAAGTTCCACTTTTAAGACTTGAAACACACACACACACACACACACACACACACACACACACACTCAGAGCTTCAAACCAGCCCTTCCCTCAGAGTTCTGCATCGGGTTGTGGTTACTCCAAGGGGTCTCTCCTGCCTCTACCTCTCATTGTTAAGTGGAGAGAGGGGACCCTGTGCCTGACTTAGCATGGGCCAAATATCACCTAAGACCAGAGGCAGAGCCCGCCAAACACTATTTATTTATTTATTTATTTATTATTGCGGTACTGAGGATTGAACCCAGGGGCATTCTACCTCTGAGCCACACCCACCAGCCCTATTTTTTATTCTTTATTTTTGAAACAGGGTCTCACTAAGTTGTAGAGAGCCACACTAAGTAGTTGAATCTGGCCGCGAACCTACGATCCTCCTGTCTCAGCCTCCCAAGTACTGGGATTACAAGCGTGCACCACCATGCCTGGCCAAACACTTTTTTATTTTTTATTTTTTATTTTTTATTTTTTATTTATTTATTTTTTTTTGTGGTACCGGGGATTGAACTCAGGGGCGTTCTACCTCCGCGCTATGCCCCTGGCCCTATTTTTTATACTTTATTTTGAAACCGGGTCTCATGAAGTTGCGGAGGGCCTCACTAAGTAGAGAGAGAGACAGGGAGAGACAGAGAGAGAGAGAGAGAGAGCTGAGGCTGGCCACGAACCCGGATCTTCCGGTCTCCACCTCCCAAAGTACTGGGATTACAAGCGTGCGCCACCACGCCCGGCTCAAACACTTTTTTAAAACTTTTTTTTTGTGGTACTGGGGTACAGGGGATTGAACCCAGGGGCACTCTACCTCTGAGCTACACCCCCATCCCTATTTTTTTTTATTTTTTATTTTTGCGGTACTGGGATTGAACCTAGGGGCATACTACCTCTGAGCAACACCCCAGCCCTTTTTTTTTATTCTTTATTTTGAAACAGGGTCTCACTAAGTTGTGGAGGGCCTCACTAAGTAGCTGAGACTGGCTGCAAACCCAGATCCTCCTGTCTCATCCTCCCAAGTACTGGGATTACAAGTGTGCACCACCACGCCCAGCTGCTATTTTATTTATTTATTTATTTATTTATTTATTTATTTATTGTGGTACCAGGGATTGAACCCAAGGGCATTCTACCTCCAAGCTACACCCCCAGCCCTATTTTTTATTCTTTATTTTGAAACAGGGTCTCACTAAGTTGCAGAGGACTCACTAAGTAGCTGAGGCTGGCCACGAACCTGGATCTTCCTGTCTCAGCCTCCCAAAGACTGGGATTACAGGCGTGTGCCACCACACCCGGCTTATTTTTTATTTTTTATTTATTTATTTTTTTTTTGCGGTACCGGGGATTGAACGCAAGGGCATTCTACCTCCGCGCTACGCCCCCAGCCCTATTTTTTTTTTTATACTTTATTTTGAGACCGGGTCTCACAAAGTTGCGGAGGGCCTCACTAAGTAGAGAGAGAGAGAGAGAGACAGGGAGAGAGAGAGAGAGAGAGAGACAGGGAGAGAGAGAGAGAGAGAGAGAGA
>PVJS01040786.1:0-18262 GCA_004027185.1 Glis glis
GAGAGAGAGAGAGAGAGAGAGAGAGAGAGAGAGAGAGAGAGAGAGAGACAGGGAGAGAGAGAGCGGGAGAGCTGAGACTGGCCGCGAACCCGGATCCTCCGGTCTCTGCCTCCCAAAGTACTGGGATTACAAGTGTGCGCCACCACGCCCGGCTTTTAAGAGAAACTTGGATGTATCTTTTTCTTCAGCGAATATTTGTTGAGTAAGTATTATGGGTAAGATACTGTGCTCGGTGGTGTGAGGATGTATAACAATACAAACATCGTGGCATCATTGCCAAGGAGTCAGAGTGCACATTGGGAAATATCAATGTGGGTCAATTACATAATACAAATCACAATGTGATTTTATCGCTATAATGGCAGAAAGTATTGTAGGGAATTGAGAAGAGGAAGTAGTAGCTTGTGTGTGTGTGTGTGTGTGTGTGTGTGTGTGTGTGTGTGTGTGTGTTTTACTGGGATAGATAGAACCCAGGGGTATTCTACCTCTAAGCTGCACCTGCAATCCTCTTGTCTCAGCCTTCCCAGTACTGGGATTATAGGTGTGTACCACCACACCCAGCTAAGTAGTAGCTTTTAATTGGGAGAAATTAGAGAAAATTTTCTTAGAAGATATGGTCCTTGGCTGGCATTGAACGAAATGCAGGATTTCACAATTGTTCTTGAGGAAAATCCTTCCAGGGGAGCACACACAAGGAGCAGAGGCACCAAAGCAAGGAAGCACAGGATGCATCAGGGGACCAGCAAACTCAGGGATATGACGAACACAGTAGAGACATGAATAATTGCAGTAGACATGAGATAGGTGTGGGGCTAGAAAGGAGAGGTCTCCACCACAAAAAAAAGCAAAACAAATTTGATGTGTTATTTTTCATTGTATTATATTTTAAATATCCCTAGGAAGCAAAGTGAGTTCAACATATATAAACCTCGTCCTTAAAGATCCCAAGGAGTTGATCTTTTGATTTCAAATGTCCTCTTGTCTATCCATAAAATGAGTTAGTCACTTACCAGTGTAGGAATAGGAGCTATGGAAACAGGCTTATTTAACAGCAGAATGCCAAATCAAGCAGTTCAAACAGGTACACATTAGGGGGTGCCAGAATCCCTACATCATCAACTTTGCATCCCTCCCAATTAGAGATTTGGGATAGGAGAGATGATTATTTTGAATTCCAATGTTTGTGTATTTCTCCACCATCAGTTCATTCATTATTCATTGAACAAAATTTAGTAAGTACTTTCAACGAGCCAAGTAATATGCCAAGAACTGCAAGGCAGAGATTTTAAAAAACAAAAACAAAAAAGTAAGGTATGGTTCTTGTCATTGTGGAATTTAAAAGTCTAGAAAGAACTGGGTGCAGTGGTGTATTCCTCTCATCCTAGTACTTGGGAGGCTGAGACAGGAGGATCTTCAGTTCAAACTAGCCTCAGCAACTTTGTGAGGGGACCCTCAGCAACTTAGCGAGAATGTTTCAAAATAAAAAAATAAAATGGGGCTAGGGGTGTAGCTCAGACGTAGAACTCCCTTGGGTTCAATCTCAAGTACTAAAATAAAAAAGGAAAAGAAAAAAAAAAACAAAAAGCAAGGCAAGAGTGGAAAGAGTTGTTCAGGCAGAGAAAAGAGCAAGGGTAGAAACTGAGGCAGGAAATCACATGGCGTTTGGAGAACTAGATTAATTTCTGTCTGGCTGGAGTGTCAAACTCAAGGGAAGGTGGAGGTGAGGGTGGGTGGGTGGTGACGTGAACGAGGCTGCAGAGGGAAGGCGAGGAGGCTCCTCGAAAGCCATGCCAAAGAAATCTGAACTGAAGTCATTTTCTTTCTTCCCTCTTATTTTCCTGTTTTACTTCTTTGGAGAGTAATTCTAGTTCAGAGCTAGAAACCCGTATGTATGTACTTTCTTTGGACAGTATTCTAAGTTCAAAGCTAGAAACACCTCTATATGCAGTTTCAAGGAAACGCCGTTATAAGTACTGTTATTCTTTGGAGATGTGCTGTCCCATTCGGTAGCCACCAGTGACAAGTGTTGGATATATGGCTAGTCCGAACTAAGATGAGCTGCAAGGGACAGATACAACTTGAATTTTTTTTGGGGGGGGAGGTTAATAGAATACACAATCATTTCTTATTCACGATCCAAAGTGTTCTTGACTGGACAGCTTTCTTCCATGTTTTGACTCAGGGATCTAAGTTCCTTCTGTCTTTTTAAAAATATACTTTTATTGGTGCATTTCAGTCTCTCATAATGTATTTCACAAGTTGAATTTTGAAGACCAAGTACAGCAAGAAAGAATACAGCTCAATGATTTTTATATTGATTATATGTTGGCTGATGATATTTTAGATATGTTGGGTCAGATGAAATGTTCATGAAAATCAATTGTCCCTGTTTTGCTTTACTTCTTCCAATGTGGACATCAGAACTTTAAAATGACATGTATGGTTTGCAATCTGTTTCTGTTGAACAGTGCTGGTCGTAAATAACTCCGATGCTCTTTTTGAGGGTAAGGCCCGCAGGCCTGCAGGGTTAGGTGCTTCACTGAAACATCTTCCTGAGCCAAACCATGTTTGCTACGAAGACAGACAGGTCAGCCAGGTGTGGTGGTGCATGCTTGTAATCTCAGTACTGGGGAGGCTAAGACAGGAGGATTGCAGGTTTGCGGTCAGCCTCAGCAGCTTCGCGAGGCCCTCCACAACTTAGTGATACCCTGTTTCAAAATAAAAATTAAAAAGGGCAGGGGGTTAAGCTCAGAGGTAGAATGCCCCTGGGTTCAGTCCCCAGTACCACACACACACACATACACACACACACACGCACACGCACACGCACACACACATGCACACAAAGATAGACATGTCGCTGTCATTGAATCAACATCAGTAATAGACAGGGGCCAGGCTGGTAGTCAACTTTGCCTGATCAATATGGAAGGAATTACTAAACAAATGAACACTGGCAACTGGTTTGACCACAGGCTTTAGCTTATTTGAGAGGAATAATGTAACAATTGTCTAGCAATATCCTTATATTTGAATAGCTAATGGGAAAATTATGCATAATGCAAATATGTATTTATTGTCAGAGGACCTTTACTTTGCAATGATTTATTACAGTTAAATTAATATAATGAGTAGCAAATAATTCCTTCAAAATTTTGTAATTCAGACTTCAAAAAAACGCATTTCGACTTCCCAATAAATCTAAATTAAAGAGATTTGAGTTTATTTCCTCTGTCTTCGTCCACTGGCCTTTCCTTATTCCCAAAGCTGAGTGCTATTGTTACAAAGATGAAATCAAATAAATAGGCAAAATGTTGCCCAGTTAAAGCCTGGTAGATCACACAAATCTAAATTTACCCTGACAATCGAGGGTTAAGAAATGGAGCCAGGTGTGGTGGCACATGCCTGTAATCTAGTACTTGAGAGGCTGAGACAGGAGGATCACAGGTTTGAGGTCAGTCTCAGCAACTTAGTGAGACCCTCAGCAACTTAGTGAGGCCCTGTTTTGAAATAAAAAAATAAAAGAGAGTTGGGATTGAACTCAGAGGTGGAATGCCTCTCTGGGTTCAATCCCCAGTAACACACACACACACACACACACACACACACACACACACACACACGGGGGAAAAAAGAAGAAGACAAAGAAGAGGAGGAGGAGGGGGAGGAGAAGGAAAAGGAGGAGGAGGTCCCTGAAATGAATAAGTGTTCAGGATTCTGGAATGGGGTAGAAACTAATTATCATTTCTATTGTCATTTGTATTATGGACAATTTCTTTTAGCAGTAACTGCAACACATTTCATGAAACAAGAAGATGTGCATGGCAATTGGAATGCCCACTTCAGGGTGATAGAAAGTGGAAACCCAGCCACCTCCTGTCTAGCCAAGGGCTCCATGGGCTGATCCCAACCGAGGAAACCGCTACCCATAATTTATAGCATAACAGCTCACTGAATTCAGAGTCTCAAGTGCTTTTTTAAAAGAAGCAATATTCACACTTAAAAAAAAATTGCACTGTCCAACTTCCTTGGGAAAGTCTAACTGAAAATTCCTGAGTGAGCAAGACACACAGTGCACCTCTCCCTGCCCCTCATGATTCTACAGATCGCCATCATTGTTTACTCTAGACCTGAACAGGACCTCCTCCAATTCCTTCTCAAGATTGAGCGTCTTTAATTGAATCATCATTGTTTTATCTAAGTACCGAAAATAAAACCAGAGACTTTCCTAAGCTGCCATCACACAGAAGCTGCAGGAAATTGATTACAGAGGAGTCTCAGAGGCTGTTGTATTAACTTTCATACAAGAATGCCTGATTGTTTTAGGATTTGAGTACAGTAAATGGATTCCTTTGGTGAGTACAATTTTAGTGCATAGAATAGGGTTTGTGATGGCCTATGTCCTTATAAAATAAGACGTTTAGTAATGTAATAGTCCTAACATTTAAACCTCAGATGTATTTCCATGCACAAGTGGTTAAGAACTCAAAAACAAGTAATTATCAATAGCATATGTATGCAATAAGAGACGCATCAGCCGAGAAAAGTTATATTTATGACATTGGCAAGAAGGATACATTAATTGACTGCAGAAAGGAGCCGACATAATATTTACTCTACATTTTCAAAGGATATGAAGGAGATTCTAGAAACTTAAATGCACTTGGCTTTATTTTGTGAAAGAAAGCCCAGGGGAACTCTAATCAGAAGATAACTGACTAAGGTCTTTCTAGAGCTTTCTGATTTCATTTTAGACACCCAGATGGCATTAATAAGTAGATAGTTTCATAACTAATGCACAAGATAACATTTTGGGGGTGTTAAGAGAGCAGCGGTTTTCAAAATGATGGACAGTTAATAAGAGACTTTTGAGTTGGAACTTTCTGTAAGGTTGTGTACGCATGATCCTACTTTTCCTCAGACAAGCTTTGTGTTCATGTTGGGTTTTCTTTATAGAATTAATTTCCTTTTCTTAACTTTGCTTACCAAAGTTTATGGCTTGGTTCAAATCTGTATCTTCTAAGAAATCACAGATTTCACTCCCAACCTTTTAGTGAAGGATATCTTTCCATAAACGCCACAGTGTTTCTCTCTCTCTCTCTCTCTCTCTCTCTCTCTCTCTCTGTGTCTCTCCCCCATTGTTTTTGCATTATATTTAGGCATTGGACTTATGTCCCTTAATAGGGTGTAAATTTTTAAGGGTCATGCTCTGTGTCTCATTTAATTTTGTGTTCTGCCTCCCTTTCCCCCTCCCGACCCCAAAGTGCCAAGCAGAGGTCTTACAAATAGAAGATAGTCAATAAATACTTGTTGAAAGAATCAGTGACATGAAGGCAAAGCTTCATGTCAAAGACATGGCTGTCAATTAATTTAAACTTGTGAGTCAGCTATAATGAATGCTTGACTTTACAACTGCCAATATACCATCACATGCTGAAACTGAACATTGGATTCTCTAACACTCCTTGTTGAAACCATGGGCTCCCTCCACTAAAGTGCTAAATAGACAACAACAACAACAAAAATACCCAAAGCGAAAGAAAATTAATATAGTTTTGAGAATTCTGAGTCAGCTCTTGAGATGATTGACATCCTATCAGGGTGTGACACACAAAAACTTGAGAATTCTTACTCTCTTATAGCCAGAAAAAATTTTAAAAATTGTTATTAAGGAAATGCTATTTTATTGTGCAAAATTTATAGGAAGAGGAAAGAAAAATACCCTAGGTTTCATATTCTGAAACTTATTTTCCAGGTACCTTTGTCTTGTGTGTAAGACATATACTCAGAAATGTTTAATGAAAAGAATTTCTGTATGCTGTATCTAGCTAGTAGCCAAGATTGCTTAAGGAAATCTTTGAGTTATCTTGATGATTTTCACAATTTTACACTAATTACTGTAATGAGAAACCTAATGACCTCATTGCTCCTCGAGAAGAAATTGTTTGGCATATCAAGTTCTGGTGGAAGGCTATAGCATATACCATGGTTTTAAGAATATATGGCGATCAGCCCATGTTGCAAGGCTTGGAAAATTTGGTGGAAGAGAGTCAGCGTCTTGCGATTGCAAGGTCCTTCTGGTCATATTTTACATTTAACCTCGGTCTTGAATTAAGTATCAGATTTCCTTTGCGATTCCGCCAATCTAGCTGTTCTATGTGTTTTGTTTTCCTCGGTTATTCTCTGGGCAGTTCTTTAACTTGGCTTCTCTCTGTGTTATTCCTTGCACTTCCCCTAAGTATCAACCTTGTCTAAATCAGGCGGGCCAAAGTGATCAGATTGTTTTCTCTTAGCTGATAGAAGACATCTCCTTTTGGGGCTGGGGCTCTCTCAGATCCCAGAACGTACACCGTGGTCAGGGCCAACCCTATGTCTAGTTTTCAGCGCGGAGCTGAGTTATCCATTTTCCTCTGGGATGGTCACCTAGTTGGTCTCACCTCTCGAGTCATAGCATGCTCAGGGCCTGGATTTCAAGTGCTCCCACGTGCAATTTTACAACACTATCAGATCATATTTCCTGCTTTTCAGATGACTTTCTGGATCTGTGTCTTTATTATTTTCACCAGAAAATTCCAGTCCACAATTATGAGGGGCAACAGCTTGGTTAGAAAGAATGAATATTTTCCTTGTGCTTCGATTTGTGAAAGGAGGTGAAATATCTAGGACGAGAGAGGTCTGTTGTCTCAGTTGGCTGAAGCCGAGTGTTAGAAAGGCCAGCATTACAGGGTCTCATCCCAGATGGACTGATTAGTAAGCTTTGCTCTGTTTCTACTTTTTTCAAGTTTTCTCTTTGCCTCTGTCCTCTCAGTTATATAAAAATTGTGTTTTATACTTCATGAGGCTGCTGTGAGGATTAAATAAGTTAACACTTTAATAATTTATGAAAAAGACATACAACAGACTTTCAGCAAATGGTAGCCATTGTTATACTGTTATTCTGTATTTCATCAAATAATTACTTAGCATTTCCTGTGAACCAGGCTCTGTTCTGGGCACTGGCCATTCACAATGGGTTGATCAGTTATTATTGTGCGGAGTATTATGGGGGCACCAGGGCCGTTACAGATCAAGCCTAGTCTACTGGCAAATAAAAAGAGATAGGAGAGAGGAACAGGATGTAGCTACTTGAAGAGAGAGAGGAGGAAAAAGCATTGCAGGAAGAGGAAACAGTGGGTGCAAGGACCCTGAGGCAGGAGGGACTCAAAGGATGCCCAAAGAGCAGAAGGACAGTGGTACAAAGTAGAGAGACAAACAAAATCTGAGACTAGGGTAGGCAGCCATCCTGATTTGCCCAGACTAAGGAGTTTCCTGGGATGTGGGACCTGTATGGTCCCAGGCAAGCAGAGACGCTTAGTCACCCTAGCCCAGGCTCTATAGTGCTGATAGCCAGCCATCACCGAGATGGAAGACTTGGGGTTCCAAGTGAGAAAGCTAATTGATTTCTTAGCTCAGGAAAACATGGCTCAAAAAGCAAGAAGTACTAGTAAGAATTATTAGCATGGACTTTGAGAGACCGTGCAAGTGCACCAGGAGGCCTCACAAATTGTTTGCAAATTAAGAACTATACACTTATCAACTTGTTCAGGACAAACTCTGTGTCTTGCCTCCATACAGATGGGAGATTAAGTGTGTGGAAGATGCCAACTTCAATGGAATGGCTATGGTCTTCCCTTTGTATGTTTCTTGTATTCTTAAGAAGGTGTGGTCTAACAGAAAGAATTTCTTTTTTAAATATACTTTTATTGGTTTATTGTAGTCTCACATCATCATGTGAGGGACATACATGCACATATATAGAGAGACATATGCACATAGCCCTCTGTGAGCTTCCCCCGGGTCCCTCCACACTCCCTCTCCTTCCCCATACATGATATTGAGATTGGCATTGGTAATTTCACATATGTACATAACTTCACTGGAAGTGTTTCCTTCATTGATTCTCTCTCCCTCCCCCTCCAACACCACCCACCCCTAGTCCTCCCTCCATTGTTCCACTGGGGTTTCTCCTCCATTATCTAAAGTCCCCCTTGTATCCTGATTACTCCCTAGCTTCTTCATATGAGAGAAAACATTTGACCCTTCACTTTATGTGACTGGCTAATCTCACTTAACCTAATGTTCTCCAGGTCCATCCGCTTTCCTACAAATGACATAATTTTTCTCTTCTTTACTGCTGAGTAGAGTTCCATTGTGTATATAACCCATAATTGTGTAATTCATTCATGTGTTGATGGACACCTAGGTTGGTTCCATGATTTGACTATTGTGAATTGTGCTGCTATAAACATGGATATGCATGTATCAATGTAATATTCTGATTTCAGTCCTTTTGGAAAGATACCCAGGAGTGGTATAACTATCGTATGGTGGATCCATTCCCATTTTCGACAGAGGAATTTCTAGATAAATGATGGTAACACTGGATCTAATTGCTTTAAGATGTTGATCTCCTAGAGTTTCTCATTGCTTTACAATGAATGGAATATAACTCTTCCTTGCTGTGACCACAATTTTATGTGTCAACTTGACTGGGCCATGGGGTGCCCAGATAGTTGCTCAAATATTGCTCTGGGCATGCTGTGCTGGGTGAGGATGAGTTTAACATGTGAAATGACAGACTAAGTAAAGCAGATTGCTCTCCCTAGTGTATGTGACCTTATTTAATCAATTGAAGGCCTGAATAGAACAAAAAGGCTGGCCCTCCCTCATGTAAGGGGGACTGCTCCTGCGAGATCCAAGTTGAGACACTGGTTTTTCCTGCCGTCAGACTCAACATGAGACATTGGTTATTCCTGGGTCCCAAACCTGCCCACTCTGGGATTGCAACTACACCATCAGCTCTGCTAGGGCCCCCAGACCTTTGGACTCAGACTGGAGTTATCACGTTGGCCCTTCTGAATATTTAGCTTGCCAAATGCAGATCTTGGGACTTGTCAGCGTCCATGATTGCATGAGCCAGTTAGTAGAAAGAAATCTCTTCCAGTGTATATAGTTATGTATTTACACATTTATCAATCCTGTTTGTCTGGAGAACACTGATAGTTAGAAATTACTCTACTTTTTTTTTTTTTTTTTGCGGTACCGGGGATTGAACGCAGGGGCGTTCTACCTCCGTGCTACACCCCCGGCCCTATTTTTTATGCTTTATTTTTGAAACCGGGTCTCACGAAGTTGCGGAGGGCCTCACTAGGGAGAGAGAGACAGGGAGGGAGGGAGAGAGAGAGAGAGAGAGAGAGAGAGAGAGGAGAGAGGAGAGAGATCGATCGATCGATCAATCGATCATGTGCGTGCGCATGCGCGCTGAGGCTGGCCACGAACCCAGATCCTCCGGTCTCCGCCTCCCAAAGTACTGGGATTACAAGCGTGCGCCACCACGCCTGGCTTTACTCTACTTTTTATTTCTTGATATATAGGCACACAATTAATTTAATGATATAGAATTAAATATTTAGATGGATTTAGAAAAAAGACAGGTGTGAATAGATTAAATCCATACTCTTTTAATCTGGGTTTCCATTACGCACGCACACACAAAAAAACCCCCTGAAACATAGGAATTTGTTTTTGCTAAAGTTAAGGTCATTCACCACAGGCGTGGCTATTCCATGACAGCCTTTGAAGGAAAGAAATACTTTTGCTAAAGAGAATGAGAAAAATCGACTGAAGTAACAAAGAGATTGGAATTTGAAGGCTACAGTTTGGTCTTTGGATATACCGTGAATAGATGGAGTCATTTCTGTCTGTGTTAATTTTTCTCTTTGGGTTCATTTTCAGTTTTTTTTTTTCCTCTAGTGGATTGAGCTTCAAGGGAGCACATCATGGGTGCTGGTGGGAGAGGCCTGCGAGAGTCCCTGGGTATCTAAACCTCTAGTGCTCAGATGAGACGAGAGGCCCCAGGAGGGGCATGGTTGAAAGCCAGGGGGAAGAGCAAGCAGGACCCGCAGGGGGCCTCTCTCTAGTGTTCCTTTTTCATGTTCAACTTGGGCAGGACACATCGTTCTCCTTCAGACCTTTTTAGATTTTATTTGAGAAGCAGTCCAGAGATCTAACTAAAAACACATAGAAAGCACATTTCTCTAAGAATAGAAATTTCCTACGTAAAGGGGAAAATTTTCTACGTAATTTTCTACGTAAAGGTAATTTTCTACGTAAAGATAGAATAAACAATGCCATATTAAATAATATAAATAAATAATAGATTCGCTCTTAAAAATTGAAATGCCAATATGAAACATTATATCTCCCTAATAGTAGCTTTTATATGATTTCTTCAGCATTATAGTTACTTACATGTGGCAATATTTACCAGTTTTAAGTGTACGATTCAGCATTCTAATAAAGGTACATGAGTAACTATCACCTCCTTCACCCCAAAAAGTTTTCCCGGTACCCCTCACCTCAGTTGGTTTCCCCACCCCATCCATATCCTCTGGAAACCACTGTTATTCTTTCCTTCACCATAATTTTTCTTTTCTAAATGTTCAAATACATAAAATAACACATTATGAAGTTTTTAATGTTTGGCTTCTTTCACTTAACATAATGCTTTTGGGTTTTCTGCTCCCTAAAAGTTGGTGCACTGTCTCATATGGATATCTAATATCTATATTTACATCTATCTCTATAAAAATAAAGGCCAGACATATATTTAACTTTTTAGACCTTTCCCAAGTTTTGCATGCATTCATATATATTTGTGGAAGCAATCTAGTTTGTGTGTGTGGATGCGTGTGCATTTTGAACTTAGGTGGCATCATGTCTTTCTACAACAATTTTACTTAGCATATGTCTTTGAGGTAATTTCACGTTGCTATAAAAGATCTAGTTCATTCCCTTTTGGTGCTGTGTAGTACTCCATGGTGTAAGACACCCACAGTTAATTCAGCCAGTGCTGTGAAAATGTCATCCTGACCATCCATGTCCATGTCTCCTGGTGCTCTGTGCAGGGTTTCTTTGGGCAGACATTGTAAATGGAAATTGCTGGGTCAAAGCATAAACTCCTTTTTAGTGTGAAATGACATTGCCAAACCAAATGGCTTTGTTATACGCTTTGTAAATATGTCATTAACCTGCTGTCAGCTAAGTAAATAAAATTTGTAATAGGTGGTTCTGTGAAATTGGGATTTTACATTCATTCACTAAATGTTTATGAAACGCTGAGTTTGGGCCAGGAACCTTGCTCTGGACTGGGATGTGCGGATCTGTTTCTGGATTCTCTTCTCTCCTGCGATCGTGCTTTTTGAAAGCCTGTTGGATAGGGCCTGGCATAGGGCGCTCGCTCTGAGCTGGCTGCTGCTTCCCGTCACTCTTTCTTGCTACCTCTTTGACCCGAGTAATTGCTTTTCTTGTAACTCAAAGTGTTTTCTGCCATTACTACTTGTTCAGCATCTACCTCTCCTCGTTTTGCCCTGGCATTATTGCTTATCACTTTGTGAATAAGCAGGACAAGTGTGCCCGAGCTTCATTGGGCCGTCCTTGCAGGAATGTCATCATCATTTGGAACCACGTGGGGAGCACATAGGGTTTCGTTTGTTTGTTTGGTTGGTTTTGGTGTTACTGGAGATTGAACCCAGGGCCTTGCACATGCTAGGCAAGTTCTCTACCACTGAGCGACACCCCTAGCCCATTCTAGTTTTTATTTTGAGACAGATTCCCACTAAATTGCCCTGGCTGGCCTTGAACTTATGATCTTCCTGTTCCATCCTCGCAAGTAGCTGGAATTACAGACATGCACTATTGTGCCTGGTTCTAGTAGGGTCTTTATTTTTTATTTTTGGTACTGGAAGTTGAACCCAGAGGCATTCTACCTCTGAGCTATACCCCCAGACCTTTTTTTATTTTTTATTTTGAAACAGGGTCTTGCAATGTTGCTGAGGAACCTCACTAAATTGCCAAGGCTGGCTTCAAACCTACAATCCTATCTCAGCCTCCCAAGTACTGGGATTACAGGCATGCACCCCACACCTGGCTTCTAGTAGGACTTTTTGATGGTCTTGTTTTATTTTCTTTTTATTGTGGAAAAAAACACATCGTATGAAATCCACCCTCTTAACAAAAATTTCAGTTTAGGGTATGGTATTGTAGAGCAGGTCCTCTTGCATGATGGAAGCTCTATACCCACAGGTGGAAACTCCCTATTTCCTGCGACCACCTTTCTTCTTTCTGCTTCTACAAGTCTGACTACTTTAGATACCCCACATGAGTGGAATCACACAGCGTTCATCCTTCCACGAGTGGCTTATTGCACTTAGTATAATGCCCTGTTTTCTATGGTGGACTATGGTCAGGCTAGACCTGGTGACCCCATATATAATAGTCACTCCTTTAGGCTAATACTGTGGGGCCTGAGGGAAGGGAGGGCTGTGTTAAAGGTCTATTTCCATGATAGATGTTTCCTTCATATGACCTCATCTGAGCCTCTTAAAATCCTGAGAAGTAGGCTCAATGATCAGTGTTTGCCAGATAGGGAAACAGAACCCCAAAAGGCTGGGCCCTGATCTCTGGTCACCTGGCGTGAAGGTGGGGAAGTAGAAGCTTGATTTAGGTCTCTCACACTCTGAAGTCTGCTTCTTTTTCTTTCTTTTTTTGTGGTACTGGGGATTGAACCCAGGGGCATTTTACCTCTGAGCTATACCCCCATCCCTATTTTATTTTTTATTTTGAAACATGATCTTACTAAGTTACTGAGGACCTCGCTAAGTTGCTGAGGCTAGCTTCCAACCTATGATCCTCCTGTCTCAGCCTCCTAAGTAATGAGATTGCAGACATGCATTACCATGCCCAGGGGAAGTTGGTACTTTTACACAATATCCTCCTGCTGCTTTCCTATGGAGGTCTAAGTCCTCCTATTTCTAGCTGAGAGATCAAGAGGTGGCATTTCTAAATTGGAGACTTACAGCAAACATGTTCGCCTCCAAATGTGTTGTTTCTCTGGTCTTCCATGGACTCTGGGCTCCACCCACAGTGACCTACCTCAGAGACCTGAAGGTCCTAGTTGAGGTCTCTCTCACCCTCACATCTAGCCCATACTACACATGAGAAAGGGCTGGTGCCCACTTTTGACAGACCATGTTCATGCCATTTCTTGGTTTCTCATTGTAATGATTTGGATTTAGAATGTCCCTCTACCCCTCATGGAAACAGGGTAGCAATGTTGGAAGCAGGGCTTGTTGTTAAGGAGGGATTCCTGGGGGTGTGGCCTTGGGGATTATATGGTTCCTCCTCCCCCGAACCCTGTGCTTCTAGCTTCCTTGATGTGAGGAGCAAAGCCCTTGTGCTCTCTCTCTTTTTGATTCCCGCCACCAGGCCCTGAGCTCTGCAGACCTGGCCTAACATGAACTGAAACTCTAAACCTCTGAAAACTGTGAACAAAGAAATCTTCCTTCTTGTGAGTTGTGTGGTCAGTCGTTTTGGATTATGGCAGTGAGTAACACTCATGTTTCATGAAGTTAAATTTCTGCTTTGTAAGTGAGACCATGCTGGCAGCATGAAGTTGGAGCTCTACTGAGCACAAGTGGGATGGCTCTACCCAGGGCCACCACCACTCCTTCCTCCAGCCCCCAACCTTCACCCCTGTCCAGTCATTTTCCTAACTCTCAACCTCTCTGGCCTTCAGGAGAATGGACTGGCCTTCTGGTACTGTCCTTGGAACAGGTGAAGGGAAATTTCTTGGACCCTGGTACACAAACAAGAGCACACGTGAAGACTCATTAACTTTCCTCTTTATTTCTCCAAGATTTCTTCCATTAAGCAGTCTATTATCCTGTCAAAAATCCGAAGTCGACTCCAGCAGGCCTTGTGTAGCCAAATATACGATGGGTCCATTCATTTAGCATATTGTCGTTTTCAGACTTTATGTCTTGTCAAAGAAAGACACAGAAATAAAACAAAAGAACAGAAGTCTCCAAATGAATGGGCTTGCTTCGTGGAGGAGAAAGTTGAAGTATTAAAATCACTCATCAGATGTTCTGAAAAAATCATTTCAGCTGCTCCAAAAAAAAGAAACAAAATTTTATTTTGAAGGATGTGTTCCAAGAACTTCCCCTTTGATTTTTTTAAAAAACCATCTGTCATGTTTGTTTCATTCCAGCCTTGAAGTAAATAGATTTAGAGAGTGTACAACGGCCATTGAAACCCTCCACAGAAGGACAGAAACAGGCTGCTCTGTCAGTGCCCTTGTAGTCTACTTTAATCAAAAGGCTTTGAAATTAAGAAAAAAATAGCCGTAGACATTTTGTTAGAGTTGGAATATGGTGTGCAGAAAACAGAATGTTATTTTGACCTGTTGTTGAATGTCTCCAAACTTTTGCTTTGTGCAGCAAGGAGAGACTTTTTATTGGCACCAGGGAATTTATTTCCCCTTTTCATGCTTTGATTTAATCACCTGAATACAAGACTTCATTTTTCTAATAGAGACGAGCCTGGGGAATGCGATTCTTCACTTAGAATAAAGAAGCCTGCCTTTCCCATTCATCTCGCTTATTTAACCTCTCGATGCAATTTTCACTTAGTTATTCCACTGCGAGGAGATGGTCCCTCCTCTCGTAGTCCCCTGCACCTCCCTTGAAGAATCTCCAAGGTATTTAGATGCTTTTCCTCATAGTATCCTTGAATTTGGTGCTTTTCTGTCCCTTTCATGCCACATGGAAAGAAGACCCGTGAACTGTGCACAGCTCCCTCCCATAAGACAGATGAATTGTTCCCTGGAATGAGGAGACTTTCACAGATCAATAACTGCCTGGGAGCAGGAAAGAAAACAAGAATGTGAGAAACTCATTATAATATAAAAATATTCTAAATAAATAAATGGCAAGTACTAACATGCTCAAAATAATGGTGTGGAAGTGACTGACAAAGTGTGAGCTTGTGAACCCAGATATATTGCTGTGCAAAAGCTCCGTGATGATTAAAAATGATGGTGCTTATAGACTATTTCAGTGATAATTTGTTTAAAGTAGATGGGCCAACTCCATCACTTCTATGTGGAGATAGAATACAAATTACGGTATATTCTCAGATGTGAAGTAGCCTGATTAATACTGAAAAAAAAATCAGGGATTCATTTAAATGTAAAGGAAATTTAAAAAAAAATCCATGTGACATCACTAAATATTTACAGAGGAGAGGATGTTTGGGATTAGCTGCAAAATAATCCAGGCTAGGTGTTATGGGGGGAGGACAGGTGGGGATTCAGATGAAGTAAGACTCAGCATTGCTAATCATTGGAACGAGGGTAAGAGTACATAACAGCGTAATTTATATTTCTTCTACTTTTGTATATATTTGAATTTTTTCCAGAAGAAAATACAAGTACATATAAGGATTAAAAAGGGAAATGAGCGTGGCAGTTGGAGGGGTTTGGGGTATTGGAATGTTCTATCAGAGAATTTGAGGTAGAAAAAAATCATCTGTAGGTAGGTATCGTTTATTTTACAAGTTTCCCATGAATATTAATTAATGACAAAATAGAGACATCTGATCAATACAAGATTTGATGCTCAAGTGGAGAGATCAGAAAGAAAAAAGAAAGATGTGCCAAGCAATACATTTTTATAAAACAGTGGCATCTTGGAATTCAGGTATTTGCATGATTTATTTTCTGTCTTAATCGAGAGTAAGTTCTTTAAATCGGTGGCTTTATTTCTTGAATAACTGGAGCACAGGTGTTGCCTGTAGTAGCCCCTTAGTACCTATTTGGGTACTGGGTGAATTATAGCGTTAAAAATCCAGGTCTGATCAAACATTTTAAATTTCCAAGTGTCCCCGGATAGCTGATTTACAAATAAATGTGCCCCAAACAATGTTAAAAGCTGGCAGATGTCATTGTTTTTATTGATAAATAAGAAGAGCATAATGGAAAAATATATTGTTTTTCTTTACTCTCTCCTTCCCTACATTTTTATTGCATCTCGGAATGCCCTCTGCACAGTTCTAATTTGGAGCCTTTTGGCAGGGTGAGCTCACGTTCTCAAGTTAAGCTGAAGGGGATGGCTTATGTCACTGACAGATCCACAAGGGTTAGTTTTTCCAAAACAGTATTCTGCAAGAGCTTCAGGTTTTTCAAAAACGCTTTCAATTTGATGATGTTGTTGGAAAAATATTTGCTTCCAAATCAGTGTGCAGCGTAAAACAGAAGGGCCCCGGCCTTGCTGCTTTGCACGAGCAGGAATGAGGAGTGTCACAGCCGTGGATTCAAACAGTGTCCCGCTGTTGCGGAAGCGGATCGGGTCTGTAGAAACCAGGCTCTTGCCGGAGTTAATTCTCCAACAGTCCTTGAAAATACCAAAGCTTGTGTTTTAGTAGTGGACAGATTGATAGCTCAAACTGTGATCTGCAATACTTTGGTGAACATCTTGATATTTCTACATTGCGTCTGAGCTAAGATGGGAAAGTACCCATTTGCGTGTTTGGTTAGGATTCTACCATGATTGCAGCGCATGGGTCCTTCATCTTCAGCCCTCCGGCTGTGTCTCTGGGACTTTAGGTATGAACTTATATTCTTGGAAGTTTCTGGCGCTTGATACCAAACGGAAGCCAACAACAATCTGTTTATTTGCTTTTCTGAGACGGAATATTCTGGAAGTAGTAGATGGGAAGAATATCTATGGGCAGTCTTTTGAATGACTCTCAGAACCAGGTATTTCCACTTCAAACTTTTCTATCCTTTCACCCTGAACATCCGGGAAAAATGACAACCTGAATGTTCAGCCCCAGGAGGAGTGAGGGGGAATGGGTGTAGTGGATAAGGGTTGCTCTCCTGTCTGCGGACCATTCAGCAGTCAGCATGATCCTTATGGCAACTATTTCCTTCCTTCCTTCCTTCCTTCCTTCCTTCCTTCTTTCCTTCCTCCTTTTTTTTTTTTGTGGTACAGGGGGTTGAACCCAGGGGCATTCTATCTCTGAACAACATCCCCAGCTCTATTTTTATTTTTGATTGGAAAACAGGGTCGCACTAAGTTTCTGAGAGTCTCACTAAGTTGCTGAGGCTGACCGCGAACCTGCAATATTCCTGTCTCCACCTCCCAAGTACTGGAATTAAAAGCGTGTACCAAGCCGGGCGTGGTGGCATACACTTGTTGTAATCCCGGTACTTGGGAGGCTGAAACCAGAGGATCTGGATTCGCAGCCAGCCTCAGCTACTTAGTGAGGCCCTCCGCAACTTCGTGAGACTCGGTTTCAAAATAAAGTATAAAAAATAGGGCCGGGGGTGTAGTGCGGAGGTAGAACGCCCCTGGGTTCAATCCCTGGTACGGCAAAAAAAAAAAAAAAAAAAAAAAGGCTGGGGGTGTAGCTCGGAGGTAGAATGCCCCTGGGTTCAATCCCCAGTACCAAAAAAAAAAAAA
Source organism: Glis glis (assembly GCA_004027185.1). Classification (NCBI taxonomy): domain Eukaryota; kingdom Metazoa; phylum Chordata; class Mammalia; order Rodentia; family Gliridae; genus Glis; species Glis glis. The sequence goes on from PVJS01040786.1 coordinate 17,343, forward strand.
AAAAGCGTGCACCACTATGCTTGGAGTTAACTATTTTTAAAGGTAATGTTTATATCATCTTGAAAATGAAATGCTAACACAAGAAAAAGAGAACTAAGGAAGCCAGGCGTGGTGGCGCACACTTGTAATCCCAATACTTGGGAGGCTGAGACCAGAGGATCCAGATTCGTGGCCAGCCTCAGCTAACTTAGTGAGGTCGTCCACAACTTAGTGAGACCCTGTTTCAAAATAAAGAATTAAAAAATTGGGCTGGGGGTGGAGCTCGGAGGTAGAATGCCCCTGGGTTCAATCCCCAGTACTGCCAAAAAAAAAAAGATAACTAAGAGAGTTTCATTTCAATTATATTTTTAAATGACCCTAATGGAATCTTTAGTTTCTGTGGATAATTGTAGACTTATTTTTCAGCAATTCAGAGAAATTGTCTGTAACTCTAATTCTTCAGACTGACTAGAATTAAAATCTTTTGTTCTGGAAAATCCCCCGTAGAAATAAATGTTTGGAGCCAGGAGTGGTGGCACACACTTGTAATCCCAGTACTTAGGAGGCTGAGACAGAAGGATCGCAGGTTTGAAGCTAGCCTCAGCAACTTAGTGAGGCCCTCTGCAACTTAGTGAGACCCTGTCTCAAAATAAAAAATAAAGTAGGCTGGGGGTGGAGCTTGGAGGTAGAAGGCCCCTGGGCTCAATCCCCAGCACCAAGGAAGGAAGGAAGGAAGGAAGGAAGGAAGGAAGGAAGGAAAGAAAGATATGTTTGGGATAGGAGGTAAAAGAGGCCATCTGTGGTCTATTCTGAGAAGTAGGTGGGACTTATTTCTTGTAATCCTCCATCCTTCTTGATTGGGCCCTATAGCTTCCCTTTCCAGTTCCTCTCAACTCCTGGAGGCCTCTCCTCTCCTCTCTCCTCTCCTCTCTCCTCTCCTC
>PVJS01040787.1:0-18264 GCA_004027185.1 Glis glis
AAAAAAAAAAAAAAAAAAAAAAAAAAAAAAAAAAAAGCCAGGCGTGGTGGTGCAAGCTTGTAATCCCAGTACTTGGGAGGCAGAGACCAGAGGATCCAGGTTCACGGCCAGCCTCAGCTACTTAGTGAGGCCCTCCACAACTTAATGAGACCCGGTTTCAAAATAAAGTATAAAAAATAGGGCTGGGGTGAAGCTCAGAAGTAGAATGCCCCTGGGTTCAATCCCTAATACCACAAAAAAAAAGAAAAAGAAAAATATTTTTTTGAACTGTAACCAGTTGAGCTAAGTGTCATCTTAGGAATCACTGACACAGAATTAGCAGCAGCCAGAGCCAGGCACCGTGGCACATGCCTGTAATCCCAGTACTTGGGAGGCTGAGACAAAGAGGATCCCAGGTTCAAGGCCAGCTTCAGCAATTTAGCCAGACCCTGTTTCAAAATAAAATAAAAAAATAAAATAAAATGGGGGTGTGTGGCTCAGAATTACAATACCCTGGGTTTAATCACTAGCACCACACACACACACAAAAAAAAAGAATTAGCAGCAACCAGGAATGGTGGTGCACACCTGTAATCCTAGTACTTGGAACGCTGAAGCAGGAGGATCACAGGTTTGAGGTCAGCCTCAGCAATTCAGCGAGACCCTGCTTCAAATGAAAAAATAAAGTAGGGGTGGGGGTAGAGTTCAGAGGCAGAATGCCCCTGGGTTTAATCCCCAGTACCACCAAAAAAAAAACAAAACTCAGTGTTTTATTCTTATATTGAAGACTGAGATACTAAGACATACTAGATTAAACTACATCCAACAATATTATCTCTCATGCTTTACTGCTAATACAGTTATAGGGCTGTCGATGTTTTATTTTGTCTTAAAATACTTCCATCAGTCAGGTTTACTTTTTCTTTCTTTTTTTTTTTTGTGGCACTGGGGACTGAATTTAGGGGCACTTTACCTCCAAGCTACAACTCCTGCCCTTTTTATTTTTTATTTTTTGCGGTACTGGGGATTGAACCCAGGGGCATTCTACCTCCAAGCTATGCCCCCAGCCCTATTTTTTCATTCTTTATTTTGAAACAGAACCTCACTAAGTTGCGGAGGCCTCACTAAGTAGCTGAGGCTGACTGCGAACCCGGATCCTCTGGTCTCAGCCCTCCCAAGTACTGGGATTATAAGCATGCGCCACCATGCCCCTTCCTTTTTATTTTTTGAAACAGGGTCTTGCTTGGTTCCTGAGAGTCTTGCTACATTGCTGAGGCTCTTCTCAAACCTGTGGTTCTCCTGTCTCAGCCTCCCAAATACTGGGATTACAAGCATGCACCACCGTAGCCACGATAGCCAGTTTTTAAAAAAGACAGTCTAGCCGGGCGTGGTGGCGCATTCTTGTAATCCCAGTACTTGGGAGGCTGAGACTGGAAGATCTGGGTTCGTGGCCAGCCTCAGGTACTTAGTGAGGCCCTCTGCAACTTAGTGAGACCCTGTCTCAAAATAAAGAACAAAAAGTAGGGCTGGGGGTATAGCCCGGAGGTAGAATACCCCTGGGTTCAATCCCTAGTACTGCAAAAATAAAAAGACTTAGTCTAATATCTATACACAATGAAGGTATGTTTAATTTATACTGTGATTTAGTATACCCACAATATAGTGGACACTCATGCATATAATATTTATAATATTTCATAACCAAAAAGTTTTCTTAGAGCTGGGCGTGGTGACACACACTTGTAATCCCAGTACTTGGGAGGCTGAGACAGGAAGATCACAGGTTCAAGACCAGCCTCAACAACTAAGGCCCTCTGCAACTTAGTGCGACCCTGTTTCAAAATAAAGAATAAAAAACAGGGCTGGGGGTGTAGCTCAGAGGTAGAATGCCCCTGGGTTCAATCCCTAATACCACAAAAAAAAAAAGTTTTCTCAGCTTCAAAGGTAAAATTTAGGAGCTGTAAGTGTTAGCTTAGTGGTAGAATGCTTGCCTACCATGCATGAGGCCTTGGGTTCCATCCCCAGAACTGTAAAAAAGGTAAACTGTAATGCATTTGTATAGGGAGCATGTATTACTTTTAAATAGTTTGAAAAAATATTGTATTTTTTTGGAAAAATATTAATGCTTACCCATATGTCTGATGTTATGTGAGATAATTTTGCCTTTTGTAAGTGACATCACTTGAATGCTATTATCCCAGTGTCCAGCACTGAAGAGCAACTTTGCATCATGTGATACCACAAATAGCTTAGAAGTAACCTCCAGCCCTGGAGCAAAAGGACCATTCATACTACGCTGAGTTCTGTAAGCACAATTAAATATTAGACTTTTCTTTTAAAAGATCACTTTACTCTGATATCAAATATTTTTAAAAATTCTCTAAAAAAGTAAGTCCCAAAAGTTCTCTTTGAAATGTCTAATTAATAAACTTTCAGAAAACATCTTACTTTCTTCATATTTTTCATAAAATAAAGATATATGTAGCAAACAGTCTTAAGGGTTAAGCATAATGAAGTTGAGATTGGTGAAGGTATGAAAAAATTTAAATATTGGCTTTCAAAGCCGATTTAATAAAATTGGGATTTCTGTAAATGGCTCACTCAGTGTATAAAGACAAGACAGGATATGCCAGAACTAGGAAAAGAAGTAATAAACTAAAATCAGGAATCTCCTACACACAGTGATAGGAGGAAAATCAGATAAATGTATTTCTAACAATCCTCATGACGACTGCTTTCCATTCCAACCAAAGCAAGCATCCGGGTTTTTATCTGCTTTCAAGAGAAATACCCGTGAGCTTAGTCAATATACATTCTGCAGGAAGACACAAGTGGTTGCATTTCAGTGTGTGGACAGAAAATGAGAGCTAATTCTGACATTTCAGACTTAGAACTTTATCATTTAATATTAAATTGCTAAGAATATACTTTGAGCAAAAGACAACAGTACTAAGTTCTATGTGACATAAGAAGGAGAAAAGACACTTCCCCCAATCTCACAGAATTTTATTCTAGTTGAGGAAGATAAGAAAGATACAATGATAACAATTATATAATTTTAAATACTTTTCAAATATATGATGCAATTTGATCCTCTAAACAATGCTGATTATTGTGTGATTTATCTGGGAAAAATACAAGCAAATAGGCAGCTAAGACAACATAGAATAATGGAAAAATCACCCTGAATTAGTATATAACTTTTGGAGATTTAATAAAAATAACTAAGGCAATTCCTATTTCCTAAAACACATAGGGTTTATTTATAAGTTATAAAGTAGAATAAAAATATATGAAATTATCAATGCCAGTCTCAATATCATGTATGGGGAAAGGGGGGGTGAGGAGGGAGCTGGGGGGAAGCTCATTAAGTGCTGTGTGCATGTTTGTTCCTATTCTGAATTTCATTATGATGTGAGACTACAATGCACCAATAAAAAGTATATTAAAAGTACAAAAAACATTAGCAAGAAAAATAAAATAAAGCAGAATAAAATTCTAATTAAGTTCTCTATTTCTAATGTAATTTTTGCTTCTATAGCTACAATTATAGAAATTCAATTTTGTCTTTAAACCAATATCAAGTCAGGATATAACTTCAAAGAAAAGGAAGGGGAGGGGAAGAAAAGAAAAAAGAAGACAAAGTCAGGGTCTCAACACATTGCTTTCAAAATAACTGGAATCAATCTAGTTGTTTTTCCTGGCAGCTGTTCTGCCTTAAACATTCATTTACTTACTTTGGATTTGTCACAGTTTGATCCTTGATGAATGTAAAGTAATTAGAAATGTTTCTGTCATAAGGCAGCCATCCATGAGTTCCAATAACATAATTCATGCTTACTGTTATCTGAAAAATATCATATGAAAACTCAAATGGAAGAATAAAGAAAGCAGCAAAGGATAACCAGATGGGCACAAGATTTAGCATTTAGCATTTGTAGAATACTGTGGCACAGGCCGGGCGTGGTGGCGCACTCTTGTAATCCCAGTACTTTGGGAGGCGGAGACCGGAGGATCCAGGTTCGTGGCCAGCCTCAGCTCTCTCTCTCTCCTTCTCTCTCTCTCTCTCTCTCTCTCTCTCTCTACCTAGCGAGGCCCTCTGCAACTTCGTGAGACCCGGTTTCAAAATAAAGTATAAAAAAAATAGGGCCGGGGGTGTAGTGCGGAGGTAGAACGCCCCTGGGTTCAATCCCCGGTACCGCAAAAAAAAGAATACTGTGGGACAGTGTACTTAACATATGAAACTTAAGTCTTATTATCTATTTATTTATTTATTTATTTATTGGTACTGGGGATTGAACCTAGGGGCATTCTACCTCTGAGCTATACCTGCAGTCCTTCTTTATTTTCATTTTGAAACAGGGTCTTGCTAGGTTGATGAGAATCTTACTACTTCCTGAGGCTGTCCTGGAACTTGTGATCCTCCAGTCTCAGCCTCTCAAGTACTGGGATTACAAGTGGCCAGGTGTGGTGGCGCACACTTGTAATCACAGTACTTGGGAGGCGGAGACCAGAGGATCCAGGTTCGCCGTTGGCCTCAGCTACTTAGTGAGGCCCTCCACAACTTAGTGAGACCTTGTTTCAAAATAAAGAATAAATAATAGGGCCGGGGGTGTAACTCGGAGGTAGAACGCCCCTGGGTTCAATCCCCGGTACCACAAAAAAAAAAAAAGGGGGGGGATTACAAGTGTGTGCCACCACACCTGGTTTTGAATCTTAAGTCTTAAAATAATTCAAATGAGCCGGGGGTGGTGGAGCATGCCTGTAATCTCAATACTTGGGAGGCTGAGACAGGAGGATCGCAGGTTTGAGGCCAGCCTCAGCAACTTAGAGAGACCCTATTTCAAAATAAAAGATAAAAAGGGCTGGGGTATTGCTGGGAGGTAGAATGCCCCTGGGTTCAATCCTAGTATCAAAAAAAAAAAAAAAACCAAAACCGAACAACAACAAAGCCCCCTTATTTTGAGATAGGATCTTGCTAAATTGCCTATACTGTTCTTGAATTTTCAATCCTCCTGCCTCAGCCTTCTGAGTAGCTGTGATTACAAGAATGCACCACTGTGACCAGTCCTCTATTATTTTAAAAAAATGTTATTTCAGCCAGGCTTGGTGGTGCCCGCCTATAATCTCAGTACTCGGAGGGCTGAGACAGGAGGATCACAGGTTCAAGACCAGCCTCAGAAATTTAGTAAGACTCTCAAGCAACCTAGCGAGACCCTGTTTCAAACAAAAAATAAGGCTGGGATGTAGCTCAGAGGTAGAATTCCCCTGGGTTCAATCCCTAGTACCAAACAAACAAACAAACAAATGGTATTTCCTAATTTTTGCTAGGTTGTAATGAAAAACATTGCAATGTGAGAAAAATATAAATCAACTTACCAGTAACTCAGGGCTTCCTTGAGACATAAAAGAACGAGACTGATTTTTGGGGACAATGGCCTTTAGTAGTGGAATACCATCACTAATTCCCTATAAAATAAAAGAGGGTTAGTGACTGCTTTTGCTCAAATTTACCAGACACACATTACTGAAAACTTCCCATTTCTTTAAACAAAGATAAACCCTGTGAACTAGCATTTTACTCTACTGAAGCATATAGTCATTTAATTTAAAATGTAGGGACTTTGCTTTTTTTTTGTGGTACTGGGGATTGAACCAAGGGGCATTCTACCTCTGAGCTCCACCCCCAGCCCAATTTTTTTATTCTTTATTTTGAAACAGGGTCTCACTAAGTTGTGGAGGGGTTCGCTACTTGCTCAGGCTGGCCACGAACCTGTGATCCTCGTGTCTCAGCCTCCCAAGTACTGGGATTACAAGCGTGCACCACCACACCCAGCTGATTATAATTTATATAAACAACTTTCAGGTCTAACTTTAAGAAAATGGATCTATTTGGTTTACTAAGGAAATTTCTGAAAGCCATAATATTACTATCAGAAAATATAGTGTCTCTGGTATCTGTTCAGATTAGTGGAGAATGTAATGCTCTTTTATAAGAAAGGTTTTATGATTTTTAAAATAAATTTAGTGAACCTATTTTTGGTGGTCCTTTTTTGGGGGGGTACTGGGGATTGAACCCAGGGGCATTCTATCTCCAAGCTACACCTCCAGCCCTAGTTTTTATTCTTTATTTTGAAACAGGGTCTCACTAAGTTGCAGAGGGCCTCACTAAGTAGCTGAGGCTAGCCGCGAACCTGGATCCTCCAGTCTCAGCCTCCCAAGTACTGGGATTACAAGCGTGCGCCACCATGCCCGGCAGTAGTCCTTTTTTTTAAAGACATTTTTCTTTTTTTTTTGTTTGTTTGTTTGTTTTTTGTGGTACTGGGGATTAAACCCAGGGGCATTCTATCTCTGAGCTACATCCCCAACCCTATTTTTTTATTCTTAGTTTAACTTATTTTGGTACTGGGGATTGAATCCAGGGGCATTCTACCTCCGAGCTACACCCTCAGCCTTTTTATTTTTTATTTTGAAACAGGGTCTCACTAAATTGCTGTGGCTGGCCTTGAACCTGCGATCCTCCTGTCTCAGTCTCCCAAATACTGGGATTACAGGCATGCACCACCATGCCCAGTTACCTACTGTGTTCTTTATCTTGCTCTAGATACTGTTCTTGAGGGAAAGCTACCACGTGACATGGTGCATACAGAAAGGGATAAATGTGTCACTGCACATATATGTATCAGAATATATTACCATACAAAACAATGTCACAAATTATTAGATATGATGAAAATAGTTCTATCAGTATTACATTTGGTTTTCTTATGGAATCTGGAATTTTGATAAGTGGTAGGCATATGTGACCAGACTCCAATAATAGTTTTGGACACTGATTCTGTACTGAGCTTTCCTGGTAGACAAAAAGGTAGTCTTACTTTGTGAATGTTAAAAACAAAAACAAAAAACAAAAGGTGTTTTCAAATTTCATTACTGGAAGAATTAAGCACATCCTCTGTGACTTCACTGGGAGAAGAACCTTGGACACTTATGCCTGGCTTCCCGTGTCTTCTCTCTTCGTTGATGTTGCTTTGTATCCTTCCACCATAATAAATCATAGCCCTGAGTACTGATATATGTTGACTCCTGTGAGTCTTTCTTGCAAATCACTAAATCAGAGGGTAGACTTGGGAACACATCCTGGAAATTAATCACTCCTAAGCATTTTTTCTATTTGTTCTAAGTTCTATGCAACTTAGATTTTTTTTGGAAAAAGACCAACATTGTTGACTTTGTATTATTAAACATTAAATAACTTTCTCAAGTCAACATGAATCTAGGGAGAGTGACAAATTAACTTTGAAATGCTTTCACAAATATGTGAAAACATATCTATATTAAAATACAGTGGCTTTTACTACATCATGGTTTATTTAAGTAAAACTCATTATAAAACTATAACTATTATAAATCTCATAAAAATTCTCCACACTAAAGTATCAAAAACCTCTAGCCGGGCATGGTGGCACATGCATGTAATCCTAGTACTTTGGGAAGCGGAAACCAGAGGATCCAGGTTTGCGGCCAGCCTCAGCTCTCTCTCTCTCTCTCTCTCTCTCTCTCTCTCTCTCTCTCTCTCTACTTAGTGAGGCCCTCCGCAACTTCGTGAGACCCGGTTTCAAAATAAAGTATAAAAAATAGGGCCGGGGGGTGTAGCACGGAGGTAGAACGCCCCTGGGTTCAATCCCTGGTACCGCAATAAATAAATAAATAAATAAAGTAACAAAAACCTCTAGAACATGTTTCCCTGGTACTGAACCTAAGAAACACATTATAGTAATGCTCTAAATGCAGGGTTTTAAAATCGACAGCCTGTGGGACAAATCCAGCCAACCACCTGTTATGTAGGCTTTGGGTGAGCTAAAATGTAACCATTTTTAGATGGTTACATGTTAAGTGGATACACACACACACACACACACACACACACACACCCCTACATAAATATCCTTGGTTTTGCCTTGTGGTCTACATGGTTACATGTTAAGTAGATACACACACACACACACACACACACACATACACACACACACACCCCTACATAAATATCCTTGGTTTTGCCTTGTGGTCTACAAAGCCCACAGGATTTAAGGATCACAATCTGATCCTTAAAGAAAGTCTGCCAACCTCTGCTGTATTCTGTGACAGATTGTTTGTTCTGTGTATATCTCCAAATTATTCTTATCAATTTAATAACATTTTATCTTCATTTTTTTGCCAAAACAGTTAATAATATCTGCCCTTAACAAACTCAAAGGTATGAATGCATTTCATAATCACAGTCTGAGCTATTTAAGTATTTCAATATGTATATTTAAACATTTGAAAAAAAATTTTTTTTTTTTGCTGTACTGAGGATTGAACCCAGAGGCATTCTACCACCAAGCTACACTCCCAGCCCTATTTTTTGTTCTTTATTTTGAAACAGGGTCTGCTAAGTTGTGGAGGGCCTCAATAAGTAGCTCAGGCTGGCTGCGAATCTGTGATCCTCCTGTCTCAATCTCCCAAGTACTGGAATTACAAGCATGTGCCACCACACCCGGTGAAGATACTCTTTTTTTTTTTGCTGTACTGGGGATTGAACCCAGGGGCATTCTACCTCCGCACTACACCCCCGGCCCTATTTTTTATACTTTATTTTGAAACCGGGTCTCACAAAGTTGTGGAGGGAGAGAGGGAGAGAGAGAGAGAGAGACAGGGAGAGAGAGTGAGAGAGCTGAGGCTGGCCTCAAACCCGGATCCTCCAGTCTCCACCTCCCAAAGTACTGGGATTACAAGCGTGCGCCACCACGCCCGGCAAGATACTCTTTCAACTACAACATTAACTGTTGTTTTACTCAACTATTCCATCTGATACTATCAATTAACAATTTGACTCACTGGGCCACATTTTATTGATGAGCAGACACTATAATTAAAGCTATTAAAGTATCAGCTATATCTACCTATCATCTCAATTGTCACAAAAAGCATTTTAAAGCCGGGTGTCGTGGCGCAAGCCCATAATCCTATTACTTGCGAAGCTGAGAAAGGAGGATCGTAGTTTTGAGGACAGCCTCAGCAAGTAGTGAGACTCATCATCCTAGCGAGACCCTGTTTCAAAATAAAAATAAGGCCGGGCGTGGTGGCGCATGCTTGTAATCCCAGTACTTTGGGAGGCGGAGACTGGAGGATCCGGGTTCGCGGCCAGCCTCAGCTCTCTCTCTCTCTCTCTCTCTCTCTCTCTCCCTGTCTCTCTCTCTCCTTAGTGAGGCCCTCCACAACTTCGTGAGACCCGGTCTCAAAATAAAGCATAAAAAATAGGGCCGGGGGTGTAGCACGGAGGTAGAATGCCCCTGGGTTCAATCCCCGGTACCGCAAAAAAATAAAAAATAAAAATAAATAAATAAATAAAAAAAAATAAAATAGGGTTGGGGGTGTAGCTCAGAGATAGAATGCCCCAGGGCTCAATGCCAGTACCACACACACAAAAAAAGTATTTTAAATCAAATTATTTGTTCTTCCTTGTCAGAAAAATGTGAACTAGAAGAAGGAAAGCCAAGAAAAACAGTTCAGACTACCACTCAAGCAGCAAACAAAATCTTTCAATAAAAACGTTTTAAAAATCCAAGAACAGATTACATAGTATAATGTACTATTTTAGATTAAATATTATACTTTCCCTCCATTAAAGAATGAAATGGACTTTAAGCTGTAGTATATAGAATTCACAGAGAAAACTCTTTGATGTAACCAAGTTGGATATTACCTCTATAAAAAATGACTTGAGTTCAGGGAGGTGCTGAAATATGTTTAGGGTTGAAGTGTCCATTTTGGTCTGCTTCTGTACTGCTTCCTCTGCTGATAATCGAGAAGGGTGTGGCTCCTTCAAAATAATTTTAAGGAAAAAATCAATACATAATTACATTAAGGCATCTCTCAATGTGTTCCTTCATACACACTGGGCTCTAGCTACAATGGACTGCATCATACACTATCAACAACTCCTGGCTTTACCTTAGCCCCAGAAGAGTTACTGCCCTCTTCATTTCTATGGAAACCTCACTCCTAAGTCTTACTGATATCTCTTCTGAATCTCTAAGTCAGAATTATTTTATTTTATTATTTCTTTGGCAAGTTACTTTATTTAGTATTCATTTTTTCTATATTGAATGGCATATAGTTGTTTATGGTCTGTCTTCCCCACATAGGCTATTGGTATCTTAAAGACAGACATAAAAGCCGGGCACAGTGATGCATGCCTGAAATCCCAATACTTGGGAGGATAGGACATGAGAATTATGAGGATTGCAGGTTCAAGGCAAGCCTCAGCAACTTAGCAAGACCCTGTTTCAAAATTAAATTTTTTAAAATAAAGGGCTGGGGTATAGCTCAGAGGTAGAATGCCCCTGGATTAAATCCCCAGTACCAAAAAAAAAACCCAAAAAACCAGGGAGACATAAATATCCTAAAGATGATAGATGCTTAATAAATTTTTGGTAAAATTAAACACATTATTCAAATTCGAAATTTATTTTTTATTACTCTTTTTTTTCGCAGTACTGGGGATTGAACCCAGGGGCATTCTACCTCCAAGCTACACCCCCGGCCCTAATTTTTATTCTTAATTTGGAAACAGGGTCTAAGTTGCAGAGGGCCTCATTAAGTGGCTCAGGCTGGTCTCGAACCTGCAATCCTCCTGTCTCAGCCTCCCAAGTACTGGGATTACAATCGTGAGCCCGTGGTGGCATTTATTTTAAAATGACAAAATGTTGCAGTTAAGATCTATTCACGAAGCTAGATGAGCGGTACATGCCTATCATCCCAACTACTCAGGAGGCTGAGGTGAAAGAATCTCCAGTGGGAGGCCAGCCTGGGCAACATAGTGAGACCCTGTCTTACCCGTCTCAAGAAAGGAAAAAGATTAGCTGGAAGTGGTGGCACATGCCTATAATCCCAGTTCTTGGAAGGTGAGACAGGAGGATCGCAGGTTCGAGGACAGCTTCAGCAAGTAGTGAGACTCTCATCAACCTAGTGAAACCCTGTTTCTAAATAAGAAATAAAATTGGGTTAGGGGTGTAGCTTGAAGGTAGAATACCCCTGGGTTCAATCCCCAGTACCACAAAAAAAAGGAAAAAAAATAACTTATTAGAGCACTTGCCTAGCAAGTTTTATTCCCGTGACTAGGGGATAGGGTGTCTATTTATATAGCCAAGTGCTCATAAGTCACAGAAGGATTTATATTTACTCAGAAAGCCAAACACTTTTTTATTATTTCCAAGAGAAGAAAAACAGTACCAAATATAGTATGCCATTAAAACTGTCCTTATAGCCCTACATGGTGGCACATGCCTGTACTTGGGAGGCTGACAGGAAGATCACATGCCTCAGCAACTTAGTGAGACCCTGATTCAAAATAAAAAATAAGCCGGGCATGGTGGCATACGCTTGTAATCCCACTACTTGGGAGGCTGAGACAGGAGGATCACAGCTTCATGGCCAGTCTCAGCTACTTAGTGAGGCCGCCCTCCACAACTTAGTGAGACCCTGTTTCAAAGTAGAGAATAAAAAATAGGGCTGGGGGTGTAACTCGGGAGGTAGAATGCCCAGTACTGCAAAACAAACAAACGAAAAAACAAAATAAAAAATACAATAGGGCTGGGAGTTTGGATTGGAGGGAGACCATCCCTTGGTTCCATCCCCAGTAACACACACACATACATGCGCAAAAAAAAAAAAAAAAATCAAGAAAAAAATACCCTTATAATTGGGATTTGTTCCATATGTAAAACTGGTAGCTTCGACTATTGCCCATAAAGGATACTTACTAGCTAGAGCCCAAATCCAGTCCCAAGAATCAAATTATCAAATTATTGAATATTACTAAACATCTTTCCCCATGCTGGTATCTGAAGTTACATCATTATCTTCCTAATTCCCCAGGTTTCAACTTACATAGGCCAGTCTAATGTTAGTTTTGAAACATGTCTTGATCTTTGTTAACATATCTATGTGAGTACAGAGCAATATCCCATTTATTACATAGATACTTTCTTACTCAGTCACTGTGTTAGGTATTTTCCCTAGCCCTAACAGTGAGTATCTGTTTATCTTCACATTTGAAGTGATAAAGCCAAGCCTCATAAAAAGTAATACCTAGCCTACAATGCCTTAGAGAAGTTAAATTCTTTTTCCACATTTATACAGTTAGAAAGTGACTGTGTGACTGTGGTTAGGATTTTTTTTCCAGTACTGGGGATTAAACCCAGAGACACTCTACCTCCAAGCTATACCCCCAGCCCTATTTTTGATTCTTTTTTTTTTTTCGGTACTGGGAATTGAACCCAGGGGCATTCTACCTCTGAGCTACACCCCCAGCCCTATTTTTTTATTCTTTATTTTAAAACAGGGTCTCACTAAGTTGCGGAGGGCCTCACTAAGTAGCTGAGGCTGGCCGCAAACCTGCGATTCTCCCGTCTCAGCCTCCCTAGTACTGGGATTACAAGCGTGTGCCACCACGCCCAGCTTTTATTCTTTCTTTTCTTTTTGTGGTATGGGGGATTGAACCCAGGGTCATTTTACATCCAAGCTACATCCCCAGCCCTATTTTTAATTCTTTATTTTGAAATAGGGTCACACTAGGTGGGAGGGCCTCACTAAGTAGCTGAGGCTGGCTATGAATCTGCGATCCTCCTGTCTCAGCCTCCCAAATACTGGGATTACAAGCATGTGCCATCACACCCGGCTTTGGATGATGATTTTGAAATAAGGTTTTAAATCATTAAAATCCCTAAACGTAATGGTAAATACTATTCCTTGGCACTTCAATTCTAGACACCTTATGTTGTCAATAACCCATATAATTTACCTTTAACAGTTGACAAGGTGTTTGTCCAAAATTATTAATCATCCCTTCTAAAGCTTTTCTTTCCTTCTCATCTGTTAAGGCATCCAGATCCACAGCTCCTAAAACCAAAAGTAATCAGTTCACTATAGAGTGAAAACAAATTAGCATGGCACATCACTGATTAATATGTGAGAGACTGATAAGTAATTTTTTTAAAAAAATTCTATTTTTAAATTTATAACAACATTGTATAGAGGTAATTTTCTAAAAACCAGTAAATCCTCAAAAATTAAATATGTATAAAATAAATCCCATCCATTATTAAGAACTATATATATATATATTTTTTTTTGTGGTATTGGTGATTGAACCCAGGGGCATTCTACCTCTGAGCTCCACCCCCAGCCCTATTTTTTATTCTTTATTTTGAAACAGGGTCTTGCTAAGTTGCAGAGGGGCTCACTAAGTTGCTGAGGCTGGCCACAAACCCAGATCCTCCCGTTTCAGCCTCCCAAGTACTGGGATTACAAGTGTGCGCCACCAAGCCTGGCTCAGAACTAAATATATTTTAAGAGGTTAAATTAACTATTCCTAAAGGTTTCTCTTGAACAAATATAAACTATACTCATGGTACACCTAATTATAGGTTTTCTTCATGAACCTCAAACAAGAGTAATAGCTACACAAAAATACAGCTTTAAATACTGCTTCACAAAAAGGTTGGGGAAGGTGACATTCTTGTTAACTGATTGTACTCAGTGACACTTAATATGGATTGTTACATGGCTAGTAATAGGTCAAACTAGGTAAATCCAAGTTCCTAATGACCAGGCAATACTTTCTCCTTAACAAATCCAATACCTGAATAGATACGGCATAATAAAAACATGCTTGCTTAGCAAAACTCATGTAGGCTCTATTCAAATGCATCTAACTTCAAACTATTTACAATCTTTAGAACTATTACCTCTATTTAACATTTAGAAAAAGCAGAACTATATTTCAGCCTTTAAAATTTATTTTTTTTTTTTGCAGTACTGGGGATTGAACCCAGTGGTACTCTACCAGCTATACTCTCAGCCCTTCTTATTTTATTTTACTCTTTTATGGTGTTGGGGATTGAACCCGGGGGGTTCTATCTCTGTGCTACACGCCCAGGCCTATTTTATTTTTTATTTGGAAATAAGGTCTCGCTAAGTTACTGACAACCTCACTAATAATTTTTTATTTTGAGACAAGGTCTCGCTAAGTTGCTGAGGCTAGTCTCGAACTTTCGGTCCTTCTTCCTCAGCCTCCCAAATAGCTGGGATTACAGGTGTGTATCACCATGCCCAGGGATTTTTCAGTTGTTTAAAGCCATAAAAAAATTCTTGATCCTGAACTAATTAATGTCATTTGAAGAATTTGTTATTGTTTATTCTAAAGGCCATCTTTCAAAGATTGTTAAGAATTTAATAGGGAATAATTACATGGGAACGGACTAAATAGGACACGTATGCCAGAGATAAAAAATTTATAGCCAGGTGTGGTGGCGCACACTCGTAATCCCAGTACTTGGGAGGCAGAGACCGGAGGATCCAGGTTCGCGGCCAGCCTCAGCTACTTAGTGAGGCCCTCTGCAACTTCATGAGACCCAGTTTCAAAATAAAGGATAAAAAACTAGGGCCGGGGGTGTAGCTCAGAGGTAGAATGCCCCTGGGTTCAATCCCCAGTACCACAAAAAAAAAAAAAAGAATAAAAGAAAATAGGGCTGGGGGTGTAGCTCAGAGGTAGAATGCCCCAGGGTTCAATCCCCAGTACCACACACACAAAAAACATTTCTTATAAATGCCAGTAACTGGCATTTATAATTAAATTTACATATATACACTTAACTACTATTACAAAAGAGTATAGTAGTTTCTTAATCTTTCAATAAGAAAGCTGTTTTGTTAATGTAGTCTTTCCTATAGTAAATAGGCTCAAAATACCATGTATAAAGCCGGGCGTGGTGGCGCACGCTTGTAATCCCAGTACTTTGGGAAGCGGAGACCGGAGGATCCGGGTTCGCGGCCAGCCTCAGCTTTCTCTCTCTCTCTCTCCCTGTCTCTCTCTCTCTCTCTCTCTCTCTACCTAGTAAGGCCCTCCGCAACTTCGTGAGACCCAGTTTCAAAGGTCCGGGGGTGTAGCGCAGAGGTAGAACGCCCCTGGGTTCAATCCCCGGTACTGCAAAAAAAAAAAAAAAACCATGTATAATCACATATTAAAAAATAATCAAAATCACAATAGTGCAAGATACAAAGTAGTAGGTTTAATGCTGGGTGTGGTGGCGCACACTTGTAATCCCAGTACTTGGGAGGCTGAGACAGGAGGATCTGGGTTCATGGCCAGCCTCAACTACTTGGTGAGGGCCTCCACAACTTTGTCAGACCCAGTTTCAAAATAAAGAATAAAAAATAGGGCTGGGGTATAGCTAGAAGGCAGAATGCCCCTGGGTTTGATCCCCAGTACCTCAAAAAGAAAAAAAGAAAGGAAAGTAATAGGTTTATACCTTCATAAGTACAGTAATAGAAAACATTGAGTGCCTCCACTGCAGCTGGACCTCTCTGTTTATAGCCGAAAATCAGATCTATCCATTCATGAAGATGAGCAGAAACATACTCAGACTCCTAAAAACAGAATAAATTCAATAATTGATATAGAGATACCTTTCATCTACAATGTAAATTCATGTTCTTTGAAAAGTAAGAGCAAAGCAGGGTGTTGGCAAATGTCAGGAATCCCAGTAGTTGCGAGGCTAAGACAAGAGCATTACAGGTTCGTGGCTAGCCTCAGCAACTTAGCAAGGCACTCAGCAACTTAGTGAGACCCTGTTTCAAAATAAAAAGTAAAATAGGGCTGGGGTGTAGCTCAGAGGTAGAATGTCTCTGGGTTCAATCCCCAGTACCAAAAAAAAAAAAAAAAAAGAGCAGAGGTAGGCTCAGTGGTACACACCTATAATCCTAGTATTTGGAAGGCTGAAACAATAGGATGGCAGGTTCAAAGTCAGCATGTGGTAACTTATGAGATCCTCTATCAAAATTAAAAATAATGCCTGGCATGGTGGCGCACGCCTATAATCCCAGTACTTGGGAGGCTGAGACAGGAGGATCACAGGTTCAAGGCCAGCCTCAGCTACTTAGTGAGGCCCTCCGCAGCTTAGTGAGACCCTGTTTAAAAATAAAGAATAAAATAGGGCTGAGGATGTAGCTTGGAAGAAGAGTGCCCCTGGGTTCAATCCCCAGTACCACAAAAAATAAATAAATAAATAAAAATGAAAGGGGCTATGGGAGGCTGAGACCGGAGGATCCAGGTTCACGGCCAGCCTCAGCTACTTAGTGAGGCCCTCCGCAACTTAGTGAGACTGTTTCAAAAATAAAGAATCAAAATTAGGGCTGGGAGTGTAGCTCAGAGGTAGAATGCCTCTGAGTTCAATCTACAGTACCACCAAAAAAATAAATAAATAAAAATAAAAGGGGCTAGGGATATAGCTCAGTGGTAGAGCACCCTTGGGCTCAATCCCAGTACCAAAATAAACAAAACAAAACAAACAAACAAAAAATAAATAAAGCTAGCAATGTAGCCCAGTGGTAGAGTATCCCTCTACCACTTGAACTGGCCTCAATCCCAGTACCATGTCCCCCCAAAAGAGTAGGAGCCACTGAAACATTTCCATACACGAATATTTCCAGCTCTATATAAAATTCTCTCGCCAGGCGTGGTGGCGCACGCTTGTAATCCCAGTACTTTGGGAGGCGGAGACCGGAGGATTCGGGTTTGTGGCCAGCCTCAGCTACTTAGTGAGGCCCTCCGCAACTTCATGAGACCCGGTTTCAAAATAAAGTATAAAAAATAGGGCCAGGGGTGTAGCTTGGAGGTAAAACGCCCCTGGGTTCAATCCCTGGTACCGCAAAAAAAAAAAAAAATCTCTCAAAATCGTGGTAAGCATTTATGAAGTATCTATTACATATATTAACTATTGATATCTATTACAATATAATCATATTTATTAATCTTGACATATGTATTTCTTTTTTTTTTTGCGGTACTGGGATTGAACCCAGGGGCATTCTACCTCCGAGCTACACCTGCAGCCCTATTTTTTTATTCTTTTATTTTGAAACGGGGTCTCGCTAAGTTGCGGAGGGCCTCACTAAGTAGCTGAGGCAGCCGTGAACCTGCAATCCTCCTGTCTCAATCTCCCAAGTACTGGGATTACAAGCGTGCACCGCCACACCCGGCAACATATATATTTCTTAATTACGAGATAAAGAAAATAACACAAATAAGCCAATAAAAGCACAAATATCGGTAAGAATCAATGAGAGCTGTGGAATGCATCTTTATGGTGTAGTTTTCATTGATATAGTTGTCTAGAATTTTTTTTTCTTTTGTAGTGCTGGGGATGGAACCCAGGGGCATTCTACCTCTGAGCTGCACCCCCAGCCCTATTTTATTTTTTATTTTGGAACAGGGTCAAAGTAAGTTGCGGAACGCCTAAGTTGCTGAGTCTGGCAACGAACCTGTGATTCTCCTGTTTCAGCCTCCCAAATACTAGGATTATAAGAGTGAGCCACTATGCCTGGCTAGAAATTTTCAATTCAAGAAAAAAGAAAAAAAAATTAATTCAAGGAAACAATGAAACCACATTGAGATGGGAAAAAATGGCTACAAATCAAATCACTCCCCACCACTGTATTGGCCCACCAAGAGGTGAACTGGGTGGCAGACAGGGATTTCATGAAGCTTGAGAGTGATGCCTTGAAAGACAGAGAGGAAGTTGTTACTGGAGACTACAAAAGGGCACTCGTGTTTTTGTTACACGAAAGAGAGAAAGGGTACCTAAAGAACTCATGGATCTGAGTGTGGATGTTTCCTAGACAGAATATATTAAAGTGCTAAATGGCTTCTTTTAGTTGCCTATATAATAAAGTGAAGGAGGCGTAAGATAGGTTAAAAAAATGAACTATTTGCTGGGCATGGTGGTGCATACCTGTAATCTTAGTATATGGGAGGCTAAGACAGGAGAATTACAGGCTCGAAGCCAGCCTCAGCAATTTAATGAGACCCTCAGCAACTTAGCAAGATCCTGTTTCAAAATAAAAAATAAAGGCAGCGTGGTGGTGCACGCTTGTAATCCCAGTACTTGGGAGGCTGAGATTGGAGGATCTGGGTTCTCAGCCAGCCTCAGCTACTTAGGCCCTCCGCAACTTAGTGAGATCCTGTTTCAAAAATAAAGAATAAGCCGGGCGTGGTGGTGCACGCTTGTAATCCCAGTACTTTGGGAGGCGGAGACCGGAGGATCCGGGTTCGTGGTCAGCCTCAGTGCTCTCTCTCTCTCTCTCTCCTTGTCTCTCTCTCTCTCTCTCTACTTAGTGAGGCCCTCCGCAACTTTGTGAGACCCAGTTTCAAAATAAAGTATAAAAAAAATAGGGCCGGGG
>PVJS01040788.1:0-18264 GCA_004027185.1 Glis glis
ACTGAATTAGTGGTTGCTCCGATCCTAAGACTCCAGCTCTTAGACCGTTCGACCAGCTACTGGTTCCTCTGACTCTCCACGTGTAGTCAGAACCTGGGACTACATTGCTTCAAACTGTAAGCCCATCTGATAAATCCCTTTTTTCAAATATACTCATTCTGTGTATTCTGTTAATCTAGAGAACCCTGTCCAATACACCATTGTACATTGGATGTATGTAACTTGCTTTTTATTTTTAACAGGTGCTCATAGCCAAGAGTTTACCTTGAGTTTCAGAGGAGACTTTCAACTTTGAACTTTTGAGTGATGTTGGTACTGTTACGACTACGGAAACTCTTGGGGATGAACTAAATGCATTTTACATTTTGAGGTGGATGTGAGGTCTAGGGGTCAGGGGCAGAGTGTAATTGTTTAGATTTGGAATGTCCCCCTAGACCTCAAAAAACAAGGTAGCAATGCTGGAAGCAGAGTTTGGTTGCAAAGGAGGTGTCCCTAGGAGTGTGGCCTTGGGGATTATAAAAGGTCCTCGCCCTCCCCTGCTCTCTCTCTTGCTTCTTGCCTCCACAATGTGAGAACGGAGCTTTGTACACTGTCTCTGCTTCCTGCCACCATGCCCTGAGCTTCAGGCCCTGGCCTTACATGGACTGAACCCAGAATCTCCAGAATACTATAGCAAATAAATCTTCCTTCCTCTAAGTTGTGTGGTCTGTTGTTTTTGGATTATATCAGTGAGATGTTGACTGAGATGATTAGATTTGTATTTCATAAAAATAAGTCTTGGTACTAGTAGAGGAAGAGGAGATTAGAAGCAGGAATTCCAGGAGGTTGTTTTTTGCAGCAGTCCATATCACTGAAGAGGGATAGCTGAATAAAGGCAGTGGAGTATTGTACAGAAGAGAGAGGCAACATTTATAGATATTTCTGAGATAATTTAACTATTCTGACCCTTTGAAAATGGTGTAAAGAAAGGAAGCAGAAGATGTTTGGGCAGCTGGATTGACAGTGCCTCCATAGTGGAAATCAGGAATGCAGAAAATGATATCATTTTGGGGAATTTTTTCTTTGAGGTATATAACTGGTGCATCAGCAAGGTAGTGGAAAAACACTCCTGTGGCAGCTAAAGACATAGGTCTGGATAAGAGAACAGACATGTGAGTCATGAATGTTCATAGGTGCTAACTAAATCTCCATGTGGAGATCACTAGTAAATTCCAAATGCTACCTCGAGTGTGGCCCTGTTCTCTCCTTCAGAACTCCTCAGGCTGTGCCTGAATCATTGCTGTTTTCCACATCTTCCCTTCAGCTGTGAACCCTCCAAGTCTCCACAGAACTAGGTGCCGTGAAAACATAATGATTTTATTTACTCTTTCCTAATTCATGAGATGACAAAACCTCTGATTAGCTGTCACCAGCAGAGGTAAGATTCTTCTCATCTTCTGATTAGACTAAGCTAAACATTCAAATTGGTCTCCCAGGTTTATACCTACCCCTTCTCCAACCCTTCAGTGCACAGCTCTCTCTATATATTCTTAAAGGTGTGGCTGGCTTCCCTGGTCCATCTGTATTCCTTAGCTTGTGGAATCCCATGGTCTGGGCCAACCCTATTCCTGTGACTGGTCACCTTCTTCCTCTGTGAGGACTTTCACTTCAGTTGGCTGTGCTCGGAGCACCCTTAGTTCTGTTCTTGTGTGTACACTGCACAACTTGTATTTACCCAAGTCCTTTCTTTGCCTCTTGTCATATAAATGCTCCAGATATACCACCCTAAAAAGGGCTTCCCTGACTGCTCCAGCATTGGTAACTTTTTAATTATATATGGCATTTACTAGAGTTGAAAATCATTTGCTGCCTTATTGTGTGTATTAACCTGCTTGGGCTACCATAAAAAATACTACAGACTGGGTAATTTATGAATGGAAATTTACTTCTCACACTTCTGGGGATTGGTAAGTCCAAGATCAAGATGCTGGGTGATGCAGTTCTAATGAGGACTCTCTTCCTGGCATAGAGAAGGCCACCTGCTCAGGGTGTGCTCACATGGCCTTTCCTGGTGCATGTGCAGAGAGAGAGCCTCTTCTTATTAAGACCATCAATTCTATTGGATGAGGGTACTGCATTATGACATCATTTAACTTTAATCACCTCCTAGAAGTCCTATTAACTAATACAACCACCATAGAGGTTAGGGCTTCAGTGTATGAGTTTTGTAGGACACAGTTCAGTCCATAATACGTACAGTCAACCCTCTGTATCCACGGATTCCACCTCTGTGGATTCAACCAACCACGCATCAAAAATATTTAGAAAAAATGCTTCTGTACTAAACATACACAGATTTTCTTCTTGCCATTATTTCCTAAAAATACAATCGAAAAATTATTTGTATACATTTTAATTGTATAAAAATTAAATTTAAAAAATTTAATTGTATTTTAGGTGTTGCAAGTAATCCAGAGATGAATCAAAGTATGTGGTAGGATATATACAGGTTATTTGCAAATGCTAGACTTTTTTATTTTAAGGCCTGAAGCATCTGCATATTTGGGTATCTCCTGAATACCGAGGGATGCCTTTAGTCATGTAATTCAGTTATGTTTTTATATATCTTGTTGTTTCATTTAGATTTGAATCCCTCTCAAGCAGAGTCCTTGCTTTATCCTTTTTTCTTCTGTTTTTATTTAGTATATCCACCTAGTTGCTGGGCATCTGGTCACAAATACATATTTGATAAAAGCATGGCACTGGATGACTTTTCTTTCGTGCACAGTGTCACAATGCCTCTGTCCACTTTGCTGGCTCTCATTTTCCTACAGTGTTTTCAGGTTCAGGTTTCCAAACAATGCATACTTGTTACTCAGATAGTTTAGCTTGATAAATGACTAACATTAAGAGTTAAGGATTAAATTCCATCTAGCCCTGAATTTTCTCTTGAGGGTGGACATAGGTTTTCATACAACTTCTCTCTATCCCTCATTGGCAAGTGACAAAAAAAAAAAAAATCCCAGCTATTGTTTTCATTAGTCCCCCCTTCCTTTCTCTCTTTAGCTTCTATTTTTTTTAAGGTGTGAGATAAAAGAATAGGTCAGGTTTTCACTTAACTATGAGCAGGTTTTAAATTTTTTAAAAAGTGTAAAAATGATTGTAGGCTAAGATTGAACTTTCTTTTAATGTATTAATACACATTTTAAGATCATTTCTTATCCTGCAGTGTATCCAATCAAAACCTATGGATAGACTCTAATTCATGAATTATTGCCAGTTTAAGGTATGGGCAAGTTGCTTTTAACTTTTTAAGCTATTATGTCTTACTCCATAAAACATAATAAAGAAGGGCCCACCTGCTGTATTTGTTGCAATAATTAAATTTGGTAATGTAGATCCAGTGCTGGCACCTATTAAGTGTTTGATAAAAAAGTAATCCCTTTTGGCACCAAGTACTTTTTCTCAAGTAATGGATACAGATCCCCTCTTTGTAATGCTCCTTTTGAAATAATCAGACCTACATGGATATTAACATAAGCAAAAATATCAAGCCATTTGTGGGGAACATCACGGCATTTTAATGATTATATCATCATCACTCCCTATTTTCATTTAAAGTTTCTGTTAATTGTTAGCTAATGTTTTGCTTAAGGTAGTTGAAGAAGAAATTAAATTGGTAAGAACCATCTATGATAATATTTTGTACTGTTTGGTCATATTTTGTGGCACTAAACCCCCTCTAAAAGAGATATGTCCAGTCTGGCCCAATACTATATAATACATTCCAAGTGGAGATTTTTACCTTATTTTATTTCATAGGCTATTACTGCCACCACCCATTTGGAATGTCAGTTCTGTTTAGCAGCACTGCTTCTTAATAGCAAAAAAAAAAAATGTTCTTCAAAGATGACACCTAGAAAGCCTTTCTATTTTAATTTCCAATTTCCAGGACAACTCAAAATTTCACTAGCTAGAAAATGTTTAATAGATTCTCACTCATCTACCACATCCATTGTAATACAAACCAAATTAATTCCAAGGAAACGAGTGTCTCTTTCCAATAACTAGAGGAAGAGCAATTTAGTCCCTCAAAACCCTATGCCTCCACTAAGCATAGACACCATACTTATGCTGTACAATGTGCTTTAGACACCAGGAGAAGTGGCGAGCTGCTTAAAAGGTCAAGAGGAATCACTTCCATATGGAAGTCAAGGAACAGCCTCAAATACACAAGGACTTGTTGTTACCTGGGGTCCAGAAACCCATTACTGTAAATGCTCTTCCCATGTGCCCTGTTTCCTTCACTCTATTTGAAGAAACTTGCTGCTGTCATTAGTACAGTAATTAAAAGTTCCTAGAATTGTGCTGCTATAAACATAGATATGCATGGATCATTATAATATTCTGGCTTCAGTCTCTTTGGAAAGATACTCAAGGGAGTGGTATAGCTGGAACATTTGGTAATTCCATTTACAGTCTTCTGAGGAACCTCCACACTGAACTCCAAAGTGACTGCACTAATTTGGGATTCCACCAACAATATATAAGAGTTCCTATTTCCCCAGATCCTTGTCAGCATTTATCATTGCTTGTATTTTTGATGATTGCCATTCTAATTGAGGTTAGGTGGAATCTCGGTGTAGAGAGATTTATATCTTTCTGATTGCTAATGATTTTGAACATTTTAAATACATTTATCGGCCATTTGCATTTCTTATTTTGTGAAGTATCTGTTTAGTTCACTTGCTCACTCTTTGCTTGAGTTACTTGTTCTTTTAGTGTTAAATTTTATTCAAGTTCTTTATATACTCTAGGTACACAATTAGTCAAACTATGAAACCAGCCTAGGTGTCCATCAATAGATGAATGAATTATGAAATTATGGGATATGCAGACAATGGAATTCTACTCAGCAATAAAGAAGAACAAAATTATGTCATTTTTAGGAAAATGTATGGCACTGGAGAACATTAGGTTAAGTGAGATTGGCCAGTCACAAAAAAATGAAGGATCGTATCTTATGACCAATCTCAATAATATGTACAGGGAAGGGGAGGAAGTAGTTGGGAATGGGGGTAGCTCACCTCGTGCTATGTGCATGTAGGTCTCTGTCACTCTGAACTTCATTATGATATATGATTATAATGCACCAATAAAAATTTTAAAAAGGAAAAAGAAAAAATAAATAAAAGTTCCTATAAAAGAAGCTATTTAGCAGACTCCAGATCAGGGTCTATATTGCTCCATTTCAAAGTTGTAGCTATAGATTGGATTGAGATCTGGTGAGTTTTTGGTGGGAAAACAAAAGGTAGACATGGTCGCTGAAAAGTGAATCCTGACTCTCTTCCCCAGTGCTCACTACATTGTTCCCTGTTTCACAGTCCCGCTGCACGCTGACATGTGCCTCTGTACCATCCATGTTTAGGTCCTGCTGAGCTAGAGAACATGGGAATATTGCATGCCCATCAAATCATTTCAACCTTGCTTTATACCAGAGCCAAGTACTTTTCAATGGTAAGATGCCTCATGTGAGCCCAGATCACAGGGCATGTTTTAAATATAGCATCTCCACTCCCTGATTTAAATTATTTCAGAATTTTGACTTACATTTAATTAAATAGTCATTCAGTGAGGACTGTCAGGAACAAGAATCTGTGCTGAAGACTGAGAAGGACACAGCGTTGAAGGAAGCATGCCCTTGGTTATCCTTCTAGGGACTTAAAGCATCATAAGAGATCAAATAGAGAAAGGCAAAATTCCATAAATCTATATATGAGAACAAATTTTGAATTGTCAACTAGCCTCATATTCAAGCTTAATGAATGTCTAACCATGACAGTTTCCTAATTGAGTCACTGATTTAAGATATATTCCAGACGCGTGGCCTCAGAATCTGCTTTACACTTAACATTGTCCTCTCATTAAAGGAAAAAATGTAATACTGAATTTCTTCCTTTTCTCTTCTTCTTCTTCTTCTTTTTTTTTTCTTTTGGTCTGCAAGTCCATGAAACTAAATAGAGATGACTTTATTGTCATGGTAGAATGTGGACTGCAGATACTTCCTGTTTGGTAAAGTCAACTGTAAACTCCTGCTTGGGGCATCAGACTGCTGGAATGACCTTTCCATCAATGTGTTAAGTGACATACTGGCCTGAATAGAATGGTACAATCAGATAACTACAACACCATCTCCTAAAAGTGAATTTGATTGACCATTAGGTATTTGTTAGGATATAACATGATGGCTAAAATGTCAGCAAAGAGAAAGGTCCTGATGAGTCAGAAATGTGGCTGAAGTTATAAACTTCACTAGAATGATAATGTGTTACTGGTTTGAATAAATGAGAGGTGGGAAGCAAATTCTCAAGGACATTCATGGAAGTTCATCTCATGAATCAACTGAGCACAACCTAAAAACTGCTTTCACCATTTATATTTTAAAATTGAAAATTGACCACTGAGAATTGAGATGATTATATTTCTGATAGTTTCTGTGGAAATTCATGTGGAAAATGAGAACCTGAAAAATGAATGGTAAAACATCAGGTCAGTGGAGATGGTTTCAGCTTGGGGAGAGGTCAACACCTCTTAGAACCCTTCCATGGCCACCGTCCCCTTTCTCCACTGGGGCCCCTGCTGCATCCACCCCAGGAGTTAACGGAATCTCATTTCTGCCAAGTCCTTCTTAGAATTAAGTATTTATCATTAAATAAATAAATGTCAGGTTATTTGGCAAGGGATTCTACAGCATAACCATTTCAAGGAACAATTTAAAAGTGATTTCTTAAAAATAAAATCATTTAGGACACATTATAGGTGTCCCATTTCACATAATGGTGAAATGACAAGCATGTCACTTGACTTCCTGAAGAGTGTATAATTATTTCCTCTTCCAGATGTCCCAATAATACCTCAGATTCCAACTATGCAATGAAAACTTGTGGTGAGAGTCTCTGGGATTGAGACAGCCCATGGGGAAATCTGTGTGACCATAGGTATGGTATATAGTCACTGTATACCTTACTTTCCTCTTTTGTGTAAAAAAAGCAGGTAATCTTTATACCCACCCCAGGGGCATTGAGAATGTTTTAAAGTAATTTATGCATGTGAAGCTCTTCACACAGTGTCCCTCATAGAAAACATACACATGTAACATATAGAATTGACTTACCTACCTTTCCAAATCAGCTTTTTCTCTTGACATCCTCATTTTGGTGAATTAAGACCAATATCCTTCTAAGCACCATAGACATTAATTAGCATTGAGACAACCTATCTCTTTACAGGGACTTCCTCTTCCCAACCTCATATGATTGGTTGCTAAATTCTGGCATTTCCTCCATCCATCCTATCTCCTAAATATCTTTCTGTATTCCATCTATTCTCAACAATTATGCATTACTTCTCATCTAGCTTTTTGTGATAATGTCCCCAGAAGGGCTCTTCTCCTCATCTAATATAAAGCTTTCTTCTCATCCTATATAAAGCTTTCAGATTAGTCTTCCTATAGTTTTATTTTGACAGGGAGGAGTACTTAAAGTAATAAACTGAATATAATTATTACCTGCTCATTAATTTAACAAATATTGATGAAATATTATACTCCAGGCAATGTTCTAGTCACTAGGTATATAGCAGTACATAAAATAGTTAAGTTCCTGCCCTCAAGAAGTTTAAATTCTGGTAAGCATGATAATTATACAAAAAATATAGTTCTAGAAAATAAAAAAAAAACAGTGTGAGTGCTTATTATGATTATTAATCATTTTATATGCCTAAGTATTGCCAACATCATAATGATACTTCATATATATTACCTGTAAACTATAGACAATCTTTCAAATTGTGCATGATTCCCATTTTATAAATGAGGTGGGTTACTGAGGTCCAGAGATATTAACTAACTCGCTTAGCCTCGTGCAGTTAGTGGGAATCAGCGAGCAGTGAGTACTGAGACTCCTCACTCTTCCCCATTAGATCCATTATGTGACCCTAAGTCTAATAATATAACCTGGTAATTTTTAGTGCAACAAATGGCCTTTCTTCCATGGCTGAATAAATGTAAATAGCTTGGCAAATAATAAATACAACACCATCAGCCCCCATTCAACCTTTTTTTCCCTAACATTGCCGACTTTAGTTCCTGTACTCTACCTTCAAAGCACAAAGGGCTAATCACTCTTCCACAAACCACACTGCACTTTTGTTTCTTTGTACAATATTACCTAGAGTTCCATAGACTTAGAATTCTCTCGCTATATGTCTCCCTCTCTGTCTCTGTCTTTCGTAATATACGAGATCCAGAAAGCTTTCCTTACATAGACCTTATGATGTTTTTGCACCCCCAATATAAACTTAAAAATTTACTATATTATTTGCACAAGTGTTTGATTATCTTTGATATACTGGATACATTCTTTGATCTCTGTATAATTTTGCATGATTAGGTATTTATGATCATGTCTTGCATATTTTATAAGTACAGAATATTGAAAGGAAATATGGGTGAGGGAACAAATTATCCCTTAATTTGCACAAGGAAGTGGCTGCCAACCAACCCATATTTAGATGGGCCTTTTTGGTGAAAGCTTTAAAATCTATAAAGGATTAGTAACAATTATGAGTGAATTATAGTAAGTAAGTACACAGAGACATATGAGTTTGATTTTCTTGGAGGAAAAGTGACAGAAAAAATGATATGTAATTGTGTGAGTTGTTAAAATGACATGCCAGATAGTGGCTTGAATCCAACTTTTTCTCTTTTCAACGGTTTCTTAGCCAAAGGCTGACTATTATGGGACTTAAAGTGACTTCCTTAACAAAGACTACCAGTTCTTTAGGACTTATCTTTGGATGCCCCCTCTGGATAATTCCAAAAGGCACAAGGAATATTTAACCTAAACGGACAATAAAACGTACTTGACTTTTCATAACCTATTCTACAGATTAGTATATTCTAAAAGAGTGGGAATTTTTAAAGACCATGGTCATTCCTGATGCCGTGAGCCAGGGAAGTCTCAGGTCAGAAACATCAACTTTACAAAAAAAAATGCCCGAGGGAGGCCCAGATGTATAATCTGGAGGCCTTTCACCTCCTCCTCCAGCTCTGGTGCATGTCACAGCACCATCAATCCATTCCTAGCATTTTACTTAGCTACAGACGTCTTAGAGTGACAAGAAGGTGATTCATAATATATAGTAAGGCTTCCAGGAAGCTTTTTTACTTTAAGCTACAGGGTAAGTGAATCAGCCTTTTGCTTTCTCACAGGAACTACTTATCTTCAATCTTTCAATTAAAGGTCAAAAAATGAAAGAAGACACTCTGCTTGTCTATTATGGTGTTTCGTTCCCATTGTCAGAGGATCTGTTCTTTACATAGTTGTCTCTCAACCTGTTAAAGATCTGCGCTCCCCTCCCATCCCGCTTCTGATTAAAAATGTGAGAAATTTTCTGAAGGGGTCTAGAAATCTTTATAAATTACCAAAAAAAAGAAGCAAATTGCTTTTAAAAAGGAAAAAATGAAAAAATGCCTCCCACTGCTAGGCTAGAATCATGCTTAAAGCCCTCACCAAAATATATTAAAGGCAAAAAAAAGTAAGTCAAGCTAAAATACCTTTCAGTAAGTTAAAATCATGCTTCTTAGTGTTTTACTGTTTTCATAGCTAAGTGAAGAGGAGGTCTAAGTAAGTTTGTGCAATAACAAAAGCAGTCAGCAAGTATTAAGTGCTTACAATATGCCAAGCTTGACACAAATTAATGTATTTAATCCTCCTAGAAACCCTATGAGATAGCTCTGTTAACCCTCCTACCATAAAGATGACAACTCTGAGTCACAGTAAATTGTGCAAGGTCAGAGGGCTAGGAAGCCAAGGGCCTGGACTTGATTCCATGAGGGTGCATTTTAAAGTCCCTGCTCTGTCACTGAGCAGTGCCATTCTGTAATGCAGGAAATGGATAGAAAAACTTGGACTTCCAGCATTAAGAAGTCTGCAATACTTTAGTGACTCCTCAACCCTTTAGTTGCTCTATATATGCCGATTGTAAAGTATTTATTTTAACACACTGATCTTAGTACTTTAGAAAACCTGCAGGTCCAATCACATATATCCCTTAACCCCAAATCAATTTATAGTTATTGAATATCTTATGACCTATAGTGGACCTTCAACAAATACTGTTAGATGAATGTGTGTAACTACTATTTATTTAACTTCTATTATGTCCTTTCATATGTAAGTCACTGTGCTAAGTGCTTCCACATACATTATATCATTTAAACTACAAAATGATGATTATTTTATTTAAACTACAAACATACCCTACTCTCTTATGAAGTTGGGGTCACTGAAGTCTAACAGATGGAATAATTTACCCTATGGCAACAGTTTGATAAGGACAGAAATGACATTTGGAATTCTAATAATCTCCAAGTCCCACAAGTGCACCAGCTATCTCGTCACATAAAACATTTTAAAATTAAAACAAAACTAAACTAAAAATTAATAAATCAGCTATCCTTCACTGAAATATAAATCACTCATACCTGGTATCGAATGATAGGAGAGTTATTCAAGGGGCAACCTTCTCAATGATAAAGTACAAGTTCTAGCAAAGATTCACTAATGGATTATATTAACACACTTGTGAGTGGAGGATTTGGAGTCACTGACGTATCATAGCCATAACATATTAATATTCCAAACACTTTTATTTCTAGGAACTTATAGCTTCCCAGAATCCTGAGCCCCAATTCATTATCAAGTGAAAGACTTAACAATACTTTTGTGTAGTATAATTATTTTCACTATTCCATTTAATTTTACATATATTTAAAATTATTATATCTGTAAATCTTAAGAAATTCCAGAAATCCTGATAAAAAACTAAGGAGACATTAAAAAGTAAAGAAAATAAATCTAGAACTTACAGGGAGGGAAAAAATGGTGGCATATGGACTTACGTAGTTTTTTCAGAGAAGTTATGCCACACACCACCAGGAATCCAATTAAGTGAAATGAACCAAATTCTCCCAGAAAAATTCTCTCATGTGTGATCAGGGTTCAGAAGAGGTAAATATGGCCTCTGAGCAATCTCTATTGATGAATCTCACTGACAACATTATGGCTATTACATTAATTTTGCAGGGAACTGAGATCAAAGTCTTCTCTGCTTGATATTTCATCCACAAGCTTCTATAAGAAAGGAATCAACCAGGCGTGGTGGCGCACACGGAGGCTGAGACAGGAGGATCACAGGTTCAAGGCCAGCCTCAGCAACTTAGTGAGACCCTGTTTCAAAATAAAAAAATAAAAAGGGCTGGGGGCATAGCTCAGAGATAGACTGTCCCTGATTCAATCCCAAGTATAAAAAGAAAGAGAAAGAAAGAAAGAAAAAAAGAAAGAAAGAAAGAAAGAAAGAAAGAAAGAAGAAAAGAAAGGAGTCCATTTATTTGATAAATTATAGAGCAAAAGCCATTTTCTGATTGTCAAGTAGTAGAATCAAAGTCAATGAGTTTAGCCAACTGCAGAAGTAACCCTGTGAAATTGCTGGTTCATGCCGAACTGTGCTGTGAACAACAACATACTTCTGAGTAGCATTGCAATCTAATCAGTAGTTCAGTGGTTAACATATCAATAAAAAGATGGTGACCTGGGCAAAGAAAAACCTTCAATTTCTTGGCATGTCTCTAACACTATCCAGATGTTGGAATTGGTGACTTCGACTGGCACATCTGCTCCTCCAGAGGATGTTGGTACATCAGGTTTCCAGAGCTTGATGTCATTGTTCATGATGTTTTCTCATTGTTCCAATTTCATAAGACAGAGGCAATAGTAAGACATTGCATACATCCGGGATGGGGGCCCCAGTACAGTAGAATGCAGTGAAAATGGTACCTTCTGTTGGTATGCAATTCTGTGGCTCTTCTGTCAGCATATTTTGTAGACTGAAGGACTGGATTAGGAAAAGAAAGATTATGAAAGTAGGAGTTAGGCAGCTGCTCAGGTGAATCCTTATCTGTCTCATCAGATAAATCACCCGTGCTTTTCACATGCTACTGGTTTTGATTTACTAATATTTTATTCAGGGCTTTTGTGTCCATATTTTTTTTTTTTTTTGCGGTACTGGGGATTGAACCCAGGGGCGTTCTACCTCCGCGCTACACCCCCGGCCCTATTTTTTTATGCTTTATTTTGAAACTGGGTCTCACGAAGTTGCGGAGGGCCTTACTAGGTAGAGAGAGAGAGAGAGAAACAGGGAGAGAGAGAGAGAGAGAGAGAGCTGAGGCTGGCCGCGAACCCAGATCCTCTGGTCTCCGCCTCCCAAAGTACTGGGATTACAAGCGTGCGCCACCACGCCCAGCTTGTGTCCATATTTATAAGAGATAGCTTCTCTAGTGTCTTCACTTGTGATGTCCTTGGTTGTGGACCAGGGTGACAGTGACCTCAGAGAATGACTAGTGTGAGGTGTTCCTTCTTTATCTATTTTCTTTGAGATATCCTAAATACTTCAAAATGCTAAAGCTCCCTAGGGATACCTCATTCTGAAATGTTTCTTTTCTTTTTTTTTTTAACCATTTTGGACAGTTTCTTGTTTGCTTCAACTTGTTTTGTGATCTCAGGAAAGGTGTCATTTCTCCCAATTGCTTTGGAATGTTTCTGACCTACCGCCTGGGAATAAAGCTTTCTTCTCAGTGAGAATACTCTGGGTCAGGTCAAATAAAGAGGTATCCTGTGAAGGAATTTTCCAGAGAACTCCCAGACTCTTAATAGCAAGAATTATCCAGAAATGGGAGTTGGGGACATTCCAAATTTGATGTCTTTCTTCTCCCTCCAGGGACTGCAAGGCTGCTGTTTGTCACAGTTACAGTGGTTATGAATCTGTTAATTTTCAACACTGCTGCAGAGAGAGGCAGAAGAGGATGGGAATATCACAAGTTCTGACACCATAAAGCCCAGAGTCTTTAACCAAGATTTAATCATAGTTCTTGAATACATTCTCAAATTTTCAAGCATTTAATTTCTAGAGTTCTGGAAAGGTGAACCTTGATATTTTTTGTCAGTGTTTTTGTTGCTTCTATGGAAGAACAGATATTCAAAGTTCTTAATATGCTATTCTGAATGTACTGTTTTATACTTTAATTCTCAGCTACATGTATATCCATGATGCTTGCCTTCTATTTTAACTCATCACCCCCCCCAATAAAAAAATCCCATGATTAGCTGCTATGATTAGCTTCCTTCATGCCTGAATTGTTGTGTCAACTTCCTAACTGACCTCCTTTGTATAGTCTCTCAATAAATAGATCCGTTCTGCCCTCATTATAAATTAGTCTTATAAATTAATCTATGTTGTGTAGGGAATTAGTCTGCCTGGAAACTTTAAATACCAATCAGTCAGATAGTCAACATTTATCTAGCACGTGGCACATTCAGGCTGCCAACGTTTGTTCT
This sequence comes from Glis glis, assembly GCA_004027185.1. Taxonomy (NCBI): domain Eukaryota; kingdom Metazoa; phylum Chordata; class Mammalia; order Rodentia; family Gliridae; genus Glis; species Glis glis. The sequence continues at coordinate 13,434 of PVJS01040788.1, forward strand.
AAGTGTAATGAACAGACAGCGTATCTTCTAGTGAGAGGATATAAATAATGGAGTAACTTCAGATATGGAAATTGTTCTGAAATCGTTGGCTCCCACTGATAATACGGAAAGTCTAAATTTTTTTTTCTTGGAATTCAAAGACCGGCATTATCTATTTCTTCTCTAATTTGATCTTCTCTGATTTCCTGACAGGAAGTTTCACTTGGTAGAGCACATCTACACAGTACTCTCTGGATACCCCCTGCTACTTCCTACTTTTCTGCTTGGGTTCACGCCATGTCTCATGCCTTGCTTGCTTTACTTTTTCTCTCTCTTCTTAGTCATCAGGGTGAGTCCTCAGCCCAGGAACTCAGGATCTGCAGGGTCCTTGGCTAACGTGACAGAAAAGAATTTCAGCACATGCCAGTCAGAGACACGGACAGGTGTTTATTTGGGGAGAAAGGGAAGAAATACACACTCAAGAGAGATTGCAGGCCACCTCTAGATGAGGAAGGCATATTGGGGAGTGCAGGGCTCTTTTTTTATAGGGGACTTTCATGAGGGATGGGCTACAGGAGTTATGTGAGGGTGATCTCAGTCAGGTAGTCCTGGAGGCAGTTTCTGCTGGTCTGGTAGTCTGGTCAGCTTTAGGGAGGATGCTCTCAGTCCGATGGTCCCCAGGCAGTTCTTGGTGGCCTGGTGGTCTGGTCAACCTTAGGGTCGTCAGGCTGATTGGGGTCTTCATTATCTGATTGACAGATAAGCTGGAGAGTGTCCTAAATTTTAGGTCCTCAAAATATCGTACCTGTCTTGTTATCGATGCACAGGGCAGTTATAGTTTCTTTTAGTTAACTCTAAGATCTACAGATTTCCCAGGAATTCAGGAGAGTTAGGCCTGGGAAAGAGAAGTGGTTTTGTGGAGTAGAGGCTTAAGCAATTCAGCTCCAGGTTCTTATATTAAAGTTATATTTTACTTTTTCTTCCTGTCTCCTTTCTACCTACTTATTTCTTCTATCCTACATCAATCTAAAGGATTTCCTCATCTTTGCTCAATTTCATGGTTTCTGGCTGTCTTTCCTGATTGCCCTAACCTAGGGCATTTCTTCCGATCCTTACTGGCAGACTTATTGTCACATTCATTTGGCACCCTATGGCTATTCATGCCTAAGCAAGTTTTAACACTCAAGTTAGATTAAAAGTTCCATGCAGGAGATTAAAAAAAAATCCATTTTTAAACCTCTTCGTAGTCTTGGTAGTTCGCATAGAAACCTGAAGGAAGTTCAGACTTCAGTGAATTTGAGGACATTATATAATGAACATACATAAACAAGTCTTCCTTTTGGTGCAGATTTTATTTCAAAAAACCAGGTTCTCAAAACTGCCTCTGAATGACTGAGAGGAAACAGCTCCCCCAATCTTATGTGATTTAAAATTGTACTAAGCACTCCTTGAGACCTTCCCTAGGGGAAACAACACAAAAACAAACACCTCCTCACTGTCAGTAGAAAGGTTTACTGTCCCTCACTGCCTACTATTTATCCATTATATGTGGATAATAATATATAAATTCCAGGAAAAATATGATTGTCTGGAATTTTGCATGTAAAAGTGATGTGAGAACTGTAAAACATCTCATAAACATTAGTCATTTTATTAAAGGAATGACCTGAGGAAAATGTAGATAATATGAACACATTGTGCGTTTTGAGAAAATTTTTTCTCTATGTGCTTTAAAAATTTTTTCTCCCACAGGATCATTTTATATGGAAGTTTTGGAAAAACATTTCAAAAAGCATAGATAGTAGAAGATAAAGAGTAGGATATGGGGATTTGAAGAACCGATGTCAGATACATTATGTTCTTCTATGGATGAGATGTTGCATATGTCTCTTATAGTCATATTCTACCCATCGAAGGAAAGCTTATGGGCTGTACAAACCAAAGCATCAAGTGAGGTTCCCTCGTTTATCTAAACGATACTGGCTAGATGTCTACCATGCCAATTTCTCCTTTTCATGCGTCTTGTGTTTGTTTACATTACCACACTCCCTAATTATATTTTCCATTTCAAGACCTGGCTATTGAATCTTTCTGAGACAGCCTCAGTGCATCCTATTTTATCCTCTCCTTTCTCTTGTTTCCTCTCCTCTCTTCTTTATCCTTATCTGTAGGCTAGATACCTTGATTCCATAATATGCTTGGGCCCTGAAATTAATCATTGAACTTGGCATTAGTGGGTCTCTGATTGACTGAGTGAGGTCATGCAATACTATGTTTTGTAAAAGCAAAACAAAATTGCAATAACATCCTCAGGATTCTGAGAGGCTCACAGCAATGAAAGCTATTTATTTGCTGCCAACTGGTACCCAGACTCATTCGTCCTTAAAATATTTTGAGATTGTGAGGAGTGGTAATAACATTCACTAACATTTGGTGGGACATACTTTGTGAAATTCTATCTGTAGAATTGATAGCTCTAGCTTGAGACCTTAATGCACTGTTCAACAAGATATACTGAAGAAAGGCTGGAGCAAGGAATAAATGCAGGACAAAGACAGTGGACCTACCTAGTAGACCTAAATGCTGCTAAGAGCGCCACTAAAATCCAAGTACTTTCACGCGTTAGCATTAAACACAGCAATTAAAAGGAAAGAAAAAGGCAAAGTGAAGCTTTTACTCTCTTAACTATTAGAAATCTAGTTTTCCTTTTTATTCGGATTTCTTAAATTTGAAAGACGTATCACTGACATGCATACTATTTTCCCTTTTGTTTTTATAGTTTTAGGGGTATATAAATTACAGACTATAAATTCTCACATTGTAGAAGTTTAATGAAATGTTTTAAAAAATAAATTTGTAGAGCTATGCCACCATCACCAGCTGAATCTAGTTTCAGAGTGTTTCCATGACCCCACAATGTTTCCTCATGCCTATTTGTAGTCCCTCTCTGTTTCCACCATCAGTCTCAGACAAACGGATCAGCTTTCTGTCTTAACAGCTCTCACTTTAATGGAATTTTGATATAAATGGAATCCTACAATAAGTAGATTATTATACCTGCCTTCTTTTAATTAGGATAATGTTTTTAAGGTTCATCAATGTTGTAGCACACGAGTAGCTTATTCTTTGATATTCACAATAATACACCACTGTATCAGTATAACACATTTTTTTTACTTTTTCACCAGTTAATGGACATTTGAATTATTTCCAGTGTTATACTATTACAAGTGCTTTTGTTATAAGCATCTGTACACAAGGCTTTGTGTGGACATACATTTGCATTTCTCTTGGGTAGGTATATGAAAGTAGCTGGTCAAATACTTTCCAAAGTATATTTATCATTTTACATTCACAACAGCAATGCAAGAGCAAAACTCTTCACGTTCTCACTGACAATCATTTTCTGTCTTCTTTTTTATAGTCAGGAAGTGGGGGGGATAATATTTCATTGGGGTTTTAATTTGTAACTAGCTAAAGACTAAGAATGATGAGCATTTTTTCATGCATTACTTATTTATGTATACCTGTTTATATATCTTCTTTGGTGAAATGTCTGTTCATATGTTTAGATCGTTTTAAAATTCATGTTCTCTTTCTTCTTAAGTTGTAAGGGTTCTGAACATAATAATTTGAATATAGGTTCATTGTCAGATATATTATTGAAAAATGTTTTTTCTGAGCGTATTTTTTCTTTTCATTTTGTTATTGATGTAGCTTGATGATCTCAAAGCTTAAATTTTAATGAAGTGAAATTTGTCAGTTTTTAACCCTTTTTGAGCTGTGATATTTCAGAATTATTTACCTAACCCATGGTCATAAAAGTTTTTTCTTATATTGTGTAGGTAATTCATTTTGAATTAATATTTGTATATTAGTATGTGATAATTGTCTTCATATGTTTGCATATAGATGTCCAATTGTCCCAGAACACTGTTGAAAATACTATTTTTATTGAGTATCTTTTTTAAATCTTTGTCAAAAAATTGACAATTCCATTTGTTTCTCGACTTGCAGTTCCATATCATTATCCATGTGCCTGTTATTTCACCAGTGCCCCACTGTTTTGGTAATAGGTAGTGGGTAACACAACTCTTCCAGCTTTGTTCTTCTTTTTAAAAGTTATTTTAGCTATTTCAGGTCCTTTGCCTAATGTTATTTTGGAAGGGATTGCATTGAATTGAATAGATTAATTTTGGGTGAATTTCCATAGTAATAATGTGGGCACTCTCAATAATGAACATACTTCACGGCCTTAACCAAGCAGTATCCATGTTTTCTTATTCTAAAAGTTGGATAATTATATTTTGTTTAACTTCTTGTCTTTTAAACATCTCGAGGCATGTAGCTATTAATTCTGAGGGAGAGGTGTTGAAGATGAGATTGCTCATTGCTCTTATGTGCACTGAGTTCTAGATGGGCTCTGGACAATCCTTCTTTTCTACATTTTAGTATTCCTATCCAGTTGCTTCTAAATACAAGTCCTGAACTCTATCCAAGGAAAGTTTTCATGTGCTTTCTCCTTGTGTGAAAGGTATACAGGACCAGCAGCCTGTGCTGTGAAACCTGCTTCAGATCCTATCTCAATCAAATTGTTTTACGATACTGAGAAGAAGGTGCCTTCCCAGTACTGAAATGACATAATATTTAAGAAAAAAAACTCTTAGGAATTATAAAACAGCAAATAGAATAAAATTATATCACCTTAGAAATAAGTACTATTGACATTTTTGTATTTATCGAGACCTAATTTTCACACCGTAAAATTCACCCATTTCAAAAAGTGTGCTCTTAAGCCGGGCGTGGTGGCGCACGCTTGTAATCCCAGTACTTTGGGAGGCGGAGACCGGAG
>PVJS01040789.1:0-18263 GCA_004027185.1 Glis glis
TTAGAATGCCCCTGGGTTCCATCCCCAGTACCACACACACACACACACACACACACACACACACACACAGAGTCATTCAGGTTAATGAACAGAACTATAATTTCTGCAATTTCTTTCTTGCATAGTATTCCATTGAGTGGAAATACTACAATGTAATTTTCATGCTACTGCTGATGAACATTTGGGTGGTTTCCAGTTTGAGGCTCTTATTGAACATTCTTGTAGGTGCGAGAGTTGCTCTCAGGTGCATTCTGAGGAATGGGATTTCTCTGTTGTAGGGTATGCACCTGATCAGCTTGACGAAGAAATTTAAAACTATTTTCTTTTATTTTTTGCAGTACTGGGGATGGAAGCCAGGGGCATTCTACCTCCAAGCTTCACCCCCAGCCCTATTTTTTATTCTTTATTTTGAAACAGGTTCTCACTAAGATGCAGAGGGCCTCACTAAGTAGCTGAGGCTGGCCGAGAACCTGGATCCTCCTGTCTCAGCCTCCCAAGTACTGGGATTACAAGCGTGTACCACCACGCCCAGCTTAGAACTATTTTCAAAAGTAGCAGCATGCCTATTTTTTAGAATGATGTCACCAGAAATGCCTCAGGGCAGAGGTGGCACATCAGTCCCAGGGTCACCTCATGAGCTTGTGAGTTTGAGTCGCTGCTTCCCCGATTGGGCTCAGAAAGCACACATCCAACAAACCTCTACCAACAAGCAACTAAGGGCCATACACTGGGCCCGGGGCTGGGGCCAGTGAAGAATTGGCACAGAGGAGCCTTGGAGAGGGACAGTTATGTTTCCATGTATGCCTGCCCCGCAGCCCAACACCTCAGCTTTGCCCTGGAAGACATGGGAGAGTGGAGGGCTGGATAGGAAAGTGGAAATGTTCTTGAAAAGAAGAAATCTATTCTGGACCAAAGAATATCTTAGCACAGGCAGTAGCTAGCTCCCTCCAAGACCGACCATGCCTCAGTGGAGGAAGCACGGAGGGCTGCCCTTGCCAGCATAAGGGAGGGTAGGAAGAAAGAAGATTAGGACTGAGCGGGCACCAACAGAGACGGACACAACTCCAGATCCTTCCAAGCACACTTTGCCTTGCGCCCATCCAGGAGCAGACATGGGTGAGCACACACATGGACACGCGTTTACCACTGCACACGCTGACAGAGGCTGTTGGACATGCTGCAGGAGCAGAGGCAAGGAGCGTGAACTCGCAGCTGCCGGTGGGAGATAAGCCCAGCCCGCCTGCACCATCACCTTGTTCACCCGCAGACCTCCCAGAAGCAGCCCTGCAGAGCCCTGGCTTTGCAGGACAACCTGGGCACCTTCTCCCCTCCCACCCCAACTGCTGATTTTATTCTCAGGAATGGGGTAGCAAAGTCTCTTAGTCTGTTTGGGCCCTGGCCAATGCTGCTGGGCTGGCAGGATTATACAGTTGGTTCCTAGAGTTGTTGAAGTAAACTTATTTAATGAAATTTACAGTAAGGTGAATTAAGATTTAAGCTAGGGGGAAAGTGGTATCTGAACAGAGAAGAAGCTGGTGATGAGGGGAGACTTGATGTCCTTCAGAATCAGCCTGCCGCCTGCCCAGCCCCTCTTTTCTTTCCAGACTCCCACCCTGGCCCAGAGTGGAAGGGTAGGGGTCGGGGTCATTGCAAAGTTGCTAATTAAAACTGGACATATGTGGTGGTGCATGCCTGTAATCTCAGTACTTGAGAGGCCGAGACAGGAGGATTGCAGATTTGAGACCAGCATGTGGTAACTTAGTGAGACCCTGTTTCAAAATAAGAAGGAGCTGGGCATGGTGGCACACACTTGTACTCCCAGTACTTGGGAGGCTGAGACAGGAGGATCACAGGTTCGTGACCAGCCTCAACTGCTTAGTGAGGCCCTCCTCAACTTAGTGAGACCCTGTTTCAAAAATAAAGAATAGCTGGGCATGGTGGCACACGCTTGTAATCCCAGTACTTGGGAGGCTGATATAGGAGGATTGCAGGTTCACGGCCAGCCTCAGCTACTTAGAGAGGACCTCTGCAACTTAGTGAGACCCTGTTTCAAAATAAAGAATAAAAAATAGGGATGAGGGGTGTAGCTTGGAGGTAGAATGCCCTGGGTTCAATCCCCATACCGCAAAAATAAATAAATAAATAAAAAGGGTGTAGCTCAATCCAGGCATGGTGGTGCATGCCTGTAATCCCAGTATTTGGGAGGGTGAGACAGGAGGATTGCAGGTTCAAGGACAGTCTCAGCAAGTAGTGAGACTCTCATCAACCTAGCAAGACCCTGTTTCAAAATAAAAGTAAAATAGGACTGAGGGTGTAGCTTGGAGGTAGAATGCCCCTGGGTTCAATCCCCAGTACCACAAAAAAAGGGGTGTAGCTTAGAGGTAGAACACCCGAGTTCAATCCCTAGAACCATCACCGAAACGCTGGCCATTTGTGAATTTGATATAGCTGCAGTTGTTTGGGAGAGCTGGGATCTGGTTCCCAATCCTAAAAACTGCTTCCAAGGCCCGAAGCTTGCCTCAGTTGGAGCTAAAGAATTGCCAGTCCCTCTCAGCAACCTCTCCCTGCCCCCAGCACCCAGATACCCCTGGGCAGAGTACATCCAGCCTGGAGAGGGATGGGAAGTAGGCTGCCTTAGGCCTCCATCTCCCCTGGGTGCCCTCCTCCCTGGAGGCTGCCTGACTGCAGAGAGAAAGAAGGTGAAGTCCTCACTAGAAAGCAAGTGAGGCCCTCCTGGTCTTCTGCTGGGACCAGGACAGCAGGTGCTGGAACCCTGCCTTCTCATCCATGTGCCCTATTCACTGACCCAAGGGTTGCTAGACTTTCAAGCTGAAGTTCTTCTGTTCTGCCCACCTGGTGACCCATGCCTCCACGGGGACTAGAGCCTCAGGTTCCGGACTCCTGGGTCCGGGGAGAGGCCATGGGTATGTGGCAGGAGGGTGGATCCTGTCATCAAGAGGTGACAAAGCCATCTCTCTGCAGGTTGTTAGGCTTCCCCCAAGAAGAGCCGAAGCACACAGGCTCCTCAGCCCTGCCTGAGATGCTTGTAGCTGCCTGCGTGCTAATGTTATATATATCCCAGCAGCAGTTCCCTCCTGCATGGGTACCCTTCCCTATCCCATGTTCTATATTCCCAAGAAAACTTCCAGATTCTCCTCTTCCCCAAGGCTGCAAACCCCAGTGGTCACTCCTGTGGGCTCAGCCATCTTAAGCTTCTCCCAAAGTTCCTCTGAGAAGCCCGCTCTCACCAGGGACAGCCACCCAAATCATTTCCCTGCTGCCCCATGGTGACATCATTTCTCTGGACCTCAGAGAGTCTGCCAGGGCTCCCCATACCCACCACACCATCCCGTCCCCCTGCCAGGGGAAGCTCCTGCTTGGCTAGCCTCTTGCCTCAGGCACCCCGCCCCCAGCTGGCACACCCAGATTCAGCCCACTCGAGTGACCCGCCCCAACCCCCACCAGTCCTCTGCCCAGTTAAGAACAACTGGCATTTGCTGAGTGGCCACTATGTGCCAGGGGTGCCAGGGAGTCAAAGATAAGTAACAGTTATGGGGTTAGCAGAGCTTATAAGTTAGTTAAGGAGACACACAGACACACACACACACACACACACAGACACACACACACACACACACACACACACACACACAAAACAGATCATTTCAATTGCCCCAATCTATTTTATTTGATTATTTATTTTTAACTTATTAATTTATTTATTTTGCTGTGCTGAACCCAGGGCCCTATGCATGCCAGGCAAGGGCTATCTACTACTGAGCTATATCCCCAGTCCTCCAATCAATTTTAATGTTATCCATTCTTTAAAACCCAACATGAGCCAGGCGCTGTGATGCACACCTGTAATCCCACTACTTGGGAGACTGAGACAGGAGGATCGTAGGGTTGGGGCCAGCCTCAGCAACTTAGTGAGACACTCAGCAACTTAGCAAGACCCTGTTTCAAAATAAAAAATAAAAAGGGCTAGGGATGTAGCTTGGAGGTAGAATTCCCCTGGGTTCAATCCCTAGTACAAAACAAAAAGACCCAGCATGAGCCCAAAGCAGTGGTGAATGCCTGTGATCCCAGCAACTCCCAAGTGTCTGGGGAAGCTGAAGCAGGAGGATAACAGGTTCAAGGCCAGCCTGGGCAATTTAGCGAGACCCTGTCTCAAAATTAAAAATAAAAAAAGGAGCCGGGCGTGGTGGTGCACGCTTGTAGTCCCAGTACTCGGGAGGCTGAGACAGGAGGATCATAGGTTCGTGGCCAGTCTCAGCAACTTGTGAGGCCCTCCGCAACTTAGTGACACCCTGTTTCAAAATAAAGAATAAGAGCCGGGCGTGGTGGCGCACACTTGTAATCCCAGTACTTTGGGAGGCGGAGACCGGAGGATCCGGGTTCGCGGCCAGCCTCAGCTCTCTCGCTCTCTCTCTCTCTCTCCCTGTCTCTCTCTCTCTCTCTACTTAGGCCCTCCGCAACTTAGTGAGACCGGTCTCAAAATAAAGTATAAAAAATAGGGCCGGGGGCGTAGCACAGAGGTAGAACACCCCTGCTTTCAATCCCCGGTATGGCAAAAAAATAAAAAATAAAAAATAAAAAAATAAAGAATAAAATAGGGCTAGGGTGTAGCTTGGAAGTAGAATGCCCCTGAGTTCAATCCCCAGTACCACTCACACAAAAATAAAATAAAATAAAATTAAATTAAATTAATAATAAAAAAAGGGCTGGGGATGTGGCTCAGTGGTAGAGTACCCCCAGCTTCAGTTCCCAGTACTGTTTTTTGTTTGTTTTTTTTTTGGTGTGTGTGTGTGTATGTGTGTGTGCGTGTGTGTGTGTGTGTGTGTGTGTGTGGTACTGGGGATTGAACCCAGGGCGTTCTACCTCTGAGTTACACCCCCAGCCCTATTTTATTCTTTATTTCGAAACAGAGTCTCACTAAGTTGCAGAGGGCCTCCCTAAGTAGTTGAGGCTGGCCACGAACCTCCAATGTTCCACGAACCTGCGATGCTCCTGTCTCATCCTCCCAAGTACTAGGATCACAAGCATGCACCACCACACCCAGCTCAGTTCCCAGTACTGTTAAAAAAAAAAAAAGACCCAACATGAGCACTACCCCAAAAGCCTGTGGCGTGTCTGGTTTGCTACTGTGTCTTCAGCACCTTGCATCTGGCTTACTAGAGGGGCCCACCCAATATAACTTGCATAATGAATGCCTGCCCTGGGGGTCTGTGAGGAGACCACCTCTCTTCCTGCTGTCCTTCCACCAAAGCTTATCTAAGTGGAATCAGATTTAACTGAAACGTCAAGGGCAGCCTTGGAGGGGGGAGGGATGGAGTAGGCCGGGGAAATCTCAAGGCCTTGAACTAAATTCTCACATTTTTTTATTTTTTCTTTTTTATTTTTTTTGTGGTGCTGGGGACTGAACCCAGCGGCATTCTGCCTCCAAGTTACACCCCCCGGCTCTATTTTATTTTTTTATTTGGAAACAGGGTCTTGCTAAATTGCTGACAGCCTCGCTAAATTTCTGAAGCTGGCTTTGAACATGGGATCCTTCTGTCTCAGCCTCCCAAGTACTGGGATTATGGGCGTGTGCCACCACGCCGGGCGTCTCCCATGTTTCTAGTAGCAGCTAAATGAGCAGAGGATTCTGGAGCCATGGCCCCTATCTTCTTGGGGGGAGTCATCTGGACTGCAAGAGCCAGAACCATAACTTTTTTTTTGGGGGGGAAGGAGGTGCTAGGGGTTAAACACACGGCTTTAAGCATGGTAAACACGTTTTCTACCATTGAGCTACATCCGCAGCCCCAGGAACTATAACTTTTTATGTCTTCAAGTTTTGATGAGTCTCCCTAGCCAACCCCCTAGCCATTGTAATCCAATCACTGAGCAAAATAAGTCAGTAAACTTTAGCAAAAACATGTGCAAGTCACAAAAAGTACAAACACTGGAGATTCAGAGGCCAAGATAACATCATAATTATTCCTGAAAACAGGCAAACTGGGTCTGGGGAGTGAGTCTGGGTGCAGCGGGCAGGGCCTGGACGCAGTGTGGCTGCAAAAGGTAGTTACTAAACTAATATGAAAGTCCAGCGCTGTGGCTACTGGACAGAGCGGTGTGCACTGAGAGCCGCGGCAGCATAGGCAGAGGCTCTTCTGCCAATCGTTCAGCACTGAGTAACTGTTACTGAGGTGCCCTGCAGGCTGGGGGGAAACAGTAGGGTGCCAGGCAGATGTGGTCCTCACCGTAGCCTAGGCAGGAGACAGGTGGCACCCAGGAGCCACGGGGAGGAGCATCACCAGTTTAGGAGTGGGGCTGAGCCCAGAGATGAAATCAGAGTCTCCCGTGGGGGAGCCACAGTGGTCAACTCCAGATTTGGATGTTATCCTGAGAATGAGCAGGAGCCACAGAAGCGTGTAAACAGGGGAATGAGAGGATGTGGTCTGTGTTTGGAAAGCTCCTGTTGACTGAGGTTCCTCTGACTTAGGCAGATCAAGCAGTTGATTGCTAGATGGGGAGAAGAGGATCTATTCATCCAGGTAGATGACAGGTGCTGTGGTGATAGTAGATATGGGCGATGACTGGAAAAAGGGAGGTGCCAGGATGAGTGGAAGGTTCTTGGCTTTCAAAACTGGGTGAGAGGTGGTGCTTTCTCCCAAATCAAAACAGGGAGCTGGATATGGTGGCACACACCTGTAATCCCAGTACTTGAGAGGCTGAGACAGAAGGATGACAGGTTCAAGGACAGCCTCGGCAACATAGTGAGACTCTCAGCAACCTAACAAGACCTATTTCAAAACAAAAAATAAAAAGCGCAGGGGGTGTAGTTTAGAGGTTCAATCCCCAGTAACACACACACACACACACACACACACACACACACACACACACACACAGGCTGGGGGTGTAGCTCCGAGGTAGAATGCCCATGATTCAATCCCCAATACCAAAAACAAAACAAAATAAAAACAAAACAAGGGAGGAGCACTAATTTGCCTGAATTGGAAGTTGGTTGAAGTGTATCTGATGTTCCTGAAAGACTTAGTGTCAGAGTGAGTGCAGAGGGCGGGGAAAGGGTACTTTTGATAAGGTTTTGCCCAAGGAATATCTTTTTATAAAGAAACATGACAGTCTGAGGCAGGAGAATCACAAGTTCAAGGCCAGCCTTGGCAACTTAGTGAGACTCTGTTTCAAAATAAAAAATAAAGCCAGGCGTTGTAGCATTCACTTGTAATCTCAGTACTTGGGAAGCTGAGACAGTAGGATGGCAGGTTGAAAGACAGCCTCAGCAAGTAGTGAGACTCATCAATCTAGCAAGACCCTGTTTCCAAATAAAAATAAAATAGGGCTGGCGGTATAGCTTGGAGGTAGAATGCCCCTGGGTTCAATCCTCAGTACCACAAAAAAAAAAAAAAGAAAGAAAAAAAGGAAAAAGGAGCTGGGTATGGCCTATAATCCCAGTACTTTTTAGGCTGACAGGAGTTCTCAGGTTCAAGGCCAGACTCAGCAACCTAGTGAAACCCTATTTCCAAACAGAACAAAAAAAGGGTTAGGGATATAGCTTGGAGGTAGAATGCCCCTGCATTCAATTCCCAGTACCAAAGGAAAAAAAAAAGAAATATGACAACCCACTTACAACATATTGCCCCAGTCTAATAATGAGATGAATGTTGTTCCAGTAACTTCATGTTTAAAATTCAAATGAGTTAAACCAGGTGTGGTGGCGCACAGTAATCCCAGTACTTGGGAGGCTGAGACAGGAGGATCGCAAGTTCGCAGCCAGCCTCAGCTACTTAGTGAGGCCCTCCACAACTTAGTGAGACCCTGTTTTAAAATAAAGAATAAACAATAGGGCTGGGGGTGTAGTTCAGAGGTACAATGCCTCTGGGTTCAATCCCCAGTACCGAAAAAAAAATTCAAATGAGTTGCTAACAGACATTTCAAAAACATAAGAATAGAAAATTGTTTGGGGAGCTCAATTAGGAATAAGTGATAGAGGAATAATTAAAAGTGACAAGGCTTGCCGGGCGTGGTGGCGCATGCTTGTAATCCCAGTACTTTGGGAGGCAGAGACTGGAGGATCCGGGTTCGCAGCCAGCCTCAGCTCTCTCTTTCTCTCTCTCTCTCTCTCTCTCCTTAGTGAGGCCCTTTGCAACTTCGTGAGACCCGGTTTCAAAATAAAGTATAAAAAAATAGGGCCGGGGGTGTAGCGCGGAGGTAGAACGCCCCTGCGTTCAATCCCCGGTACTGCAAAAAAAAAAAAAAAAAAAGTGACAAGGCTTGGGTCTGAACTTTGGTGTCACTACTTATTAGTTGTGTGACTTTGGGCAAGTTGCCAAACCCCTCGATGACTCAGTTTCTTCAATAAGATGGGAATGATAACAGTATTTTGTAAAACTGGTTGAGGATTAAGAGTGTGTATAAAGAGCTGGGCGTGGTGGTGCGCTCTTGTAATCCTAGTATTTGGGAGGCGGAGACCAGAGGATCCGGGTTCACGGCCAGCCTCAGCTACTTAGTGAGGCCCTCCACAACTTCGTGAAACCCGATTTCAAAATAAAGGATAAAAAATAGGGCCGGGGGTGTAGCTTGGAGGTAGAATGCCCCTGGGTTCAATCCCCGGTACCACAAAAAAAAAAAAGTGTGTATAAAGACCCTGACACAGTGCTGTACTCATGGACTCTCTCTAGGAATGTTACCTATCACTACAGAATACACCCTGACACAGAGAAATAATTAGAAAGGACTGCTGACTCTCCCACAGTGCTTTTTTCTTTGTACTTGGGATTGAACCCAGGGGCATTCTACCTCCAAGCTACACCCCCAGCCCTATTTTTATTTTTTTTATTTTAATTTTTATTTTTTTGTGGTACTGGGGATTGAACCCAGGTTTATTTTTAGTTTGAAACAGGGTCTCACTAAGGTGCTGAGGGTCTCACTAGGTTGCTGAGGCTGGCCTTAACCTGCAATCCTCCTGTTTCAGCCTCCCAAGTACTGGGATTACAAGCATGCACCACCATGCCCAGCTCTCACAGTGCTTTTTAACAATGAAGAGTTGGGGCTGGGGAATGTAGCTTAATGGTAGAACTCTTACCCAGCATGGTTGAGGCCCTGGGTTCAATTCTCAGCAAAAGGAAGGAGGGAGGGAAGAAAGGGAGGGAGGGAGGGAGGGAGGGAGGGAGGGAGGGAAGGAGGGAGGGAGTTGCTGCCCACCTAACTGTGATTTTCACAAATGCCTTTGTAAGTTTTTGTTTGTGGTACTGGGGATTGAACCCAGGGGCATTCTATTTCCGAGTTACATCCCCAGCTCTTTTTATTTTTTTGTTTTTCTTTTCTTTTCTTTTTTTTTGCGGTACCGGGGATTGAACCCAGGGGTGTTTTACCTCCGAGCTACACCCTCGGCCCTATTTTTTATACTTTATTTTGAAATAAGGTCTCACTAAGTTGCGGAGGGCCTCACTGAGTAGCTGAGGCTGGCCGAGAACCCGGATCCTCCGGTCTCCACCTCCCAAGTACTAGGCCACCACGCCCGGCCTTATTTTTTTGTTTTGAAACAGGGTCTTACTAGGTTGCAGAGTCTTGCTACTTGCTAGGCTGTCCTTGAACTTGAGATCCTCTTGTCTCAGCCTCCCAAGTACTGGAACTACAGGCATGCACTGCTATGCCTGGCTTATTTTTTGCTTTGAAACAGGGTCTTCCTAGGTTGCTGAGACTACGTTGCTGAGGTTAGTCTGGAATCTGCAATCCTCCTGTCTCATCCTCCCAAGTACTGGGATTACCTGCATGTACCACCACACCCTGCTGCCTTTATGAGGTTTTGTTTTGTTTTGTTTTTGTTTTTGGTACTAGGAATTGAACACAGGGGCATCTACCTCCAAGCTACACCTGTAACCCTTTTTATTTTTTATTTTTTTTGAAACAGGGTCTCACTAAGTTGCTGGGGGACTTGCTAAGTTGCTGAGGCTAGCCTCGAACCTGTGATCTTCTTGTCTCAGTCTCCCAAGTACTGGGATTACAGGCATGTGCCACCACACCCAGCAAGTTTATAAAAAAGATAGAATAATATTCACAAGTCAGGAAAAAAGTTCATCAGATCTGTGTCTAAGTCTTATGTTACCTGCCAGGTATTTATTGTTTGGCAGGGTCTTGCCTGGGTAGTATACTCTTTGATGGTGCATGAGTTTCCAAGAGTCTCTCCTCTGCTGGATGGAGTGGAAGTTTCCCAAGGTCAGCAGCAATGCTATCTGCATGGCCTCTCAAGTCCTTTTGGTGCCTGAACAGGGCCGAGCAGGACTGGCCCCATGGTTGACTGGCATCATGCTTATAGCCCAGACTAGTGTCGCCACCGGGAAGGGTTCTTCCTGGCTCTCTTGGCTCTTGCTGTAGGTTCACTGAAGTTGAGGGAAGATGACAAAAGAGCCATAGGTGATCCCCCCCCTACTCTGGGTTTTGGAAGACTGTGGCAAAAAAGCCTGTAGGAGATGAAGTCACTTTGCCTTGGGGAATGTGATTATGGGTGACACCAAGACTCTTTCCAAGTGCAGAGGAAGATATCTGGAGCCAGAGAGACAGCCCCAGTGTTGGAGGGTGGAGTGGGGAAGCCACGGGGAGAGAGGCTGGTGCCTCCCCCAGACCCAGCAAAGGGAGCCACCCGACCTGAGGCCAGAGAGAGGCAAGCTGCAGCTGGGTGGACAGAGAGCCACAGGCAGCAGGTAGTTCGGGATCCAGATGGGAAAAAGGGTGCAAACAGGGCTGCAGATCTGGATTCTGTAGAAACAGGGCAGGCTGCAGGCATGGCTGGATGGGGCATGATGAAATGGATTCACAATTGCTAATAATGCTTTGGGGGCACTTGGCACTTGGGTCAGGCACTGTGCTAAGTATTTTAAATGGTTTAAGAAGCTGAAGAGCCGGGACTTCTACTCAGGAAGTCTGGCTTCAGAGCTTGCATTCTTCACCACTACACTGTGTGAAATGTAGAGAGAATAAAGGTTTTAGACATACAAAGGGTTAGACCTCTGCTTAACCTTTATGCTAAATGCCATATCAAAAAAAGCAAAGGTTTTGGAACCACTCCAAGCCTGTGTGATCTTGAGCAGTTACTCAGACTCTCCAGGTCTCAGTTATCTCATTCATTCGTAAATTCAAGGATAATATTTACTGGGATTGTTGAGGATGACAGAAACATCTTGAGTGCCTGCCCATGCCTTTTGTAACATCCTTGGCTTTGGAGGCTCTCAAGACACCTGCCTGTTCCAGGTCTGGATTTCCTCATCATTCCAGGGGGCTACAGGTCTGAACTCACGGAACCACAGGGGGTACACTTGGGGCTCCAGCTCACAGCCTCAGGTTCCTCGTGAGAAAAGTCCCACTTAACATGCTCCACTGTGATATCTGAGGGTCCTGGTAACAGTGAAGGAAAAGACCCAGAGGAAGCTGAAGTCCCAAGCACCCAATGCCTAGATTACCAGAGACATTTCATGCTTCTTGGAATGGTCCTCCTCCTTCATGAATTTATTCACTCAGTTGCTATTTACCAATCTCATTTACTATTCAGCTCACCAAACATCATTAGGCACCTACTATCTGCCAGGTATTATGCCATGTTCTCAGGAGTGGTCACCTAGAAGAGTCCACACTCTGGACCATGTTGAATTTCCCTTCTCATCTTCAGCCTGGTCCACGAATCTTGGAGGGATTGTGCTCAGTAAACAACTGCTCCTGCAGCAATAATGAAGGTACTCTTAGAGATGGGAATGAGAATGCAACAAGGCTCTCTCCAAGTAGGTCCAAGGAGGCGGACGCTCTAATGCCTACATCACGATATCCTCCGGGAATCTGTGTGCATAATGGAGGGCAAGGATCATAAGTCTGAAAACCTTCAGGGCTCAGGCAGGTCTCATCATAAGTGCCCCAAGTGGGGAAGGGGGGACCATGGCAAACTGGATTTCCTACTCCACACCAGCCTATCACTATAAGTGAAAATGTGGGCCAAAGATAGATCTGATTTTTCAAGAGAAACCAAAACTCTGGAGTTTTAAATTTCCAAAAATGTCAGCATTGGCTCCTAAGCTTAGTCTTTGTTAAAGTCCTGTGAGAGCCAAATAGAACTTGTCTGCCTGCTGTGTTCTGCTCAGAGGCTGCCAACTGGGGACCCCGAAGTGGGTCTGTGGAAGGGGAGAGATGGAGGGCCATTTGTCCCACAACCAGGTTCTGAGGGACCTGGAATGCCATTCTTCCTTGGAGTGAGGACTTGTGCTAGACCCGCAGGAAGCCACAAAGATGTGGACACCATAGTCCTGCCCTCCAGATGCTTAGAGTCTCATGACAGAGATCCAGGTAAAGCAGAGTGGCCAGGAAGGCAGGCTCAGGAGACAGTGTGGAGCCCCTGAGCTCATGGCAGCATGGAGAAGGTGGACCTGAGCTTCAGGAGATCTTTCCAGGAACTCAGGCTTGATTCTGAGGATGGCGATTCCAGAGGCATAGAATGGAGCTCCAGGAACAAAGATGAATAAGTGTGATCTATGCTGGAGACCCCAAAGAAAAGCCCTGGAGAAATTTCTTCCCAGTGTCATGGGAAAGGACTGGCTGGAAAGGGCAGGGTTATATAGTATAAGGCTTCGCTGATGCGCCCACACTCTGTCCGGTTGGATCTGGCAATCCCAGGCTGAGGTCAGAGCTGGTTGTCCAGCAGAGCAAGGCTCTCCACGCTCGCTCAAAGAAGGCAGCAGGGCAGGCTGGGGTGTAAGTCCCCTCATTTGACTAGGGATAGTTAACTGCTCTAAGTCTCAATTTCCTAATCTGTGAACTGGTGGACACAATAATTGTGCATACCAGCTGAGATGGGGTGAGAATGAGAAACCAACTGCTGAAGTGTGTGTGTGTGTGTGTGTGTGTGTGTGTGTGTGTGTGTGTGTAAAATCTGCAATGCCCCCTGCCTGAGAGTTCTAGTCTCAAATGGAGTGGAGAAAAAGCACGTGGAAGGTGAGTCTGGTCCCCACCTTGGCAGCATTTTTCTTGTGGCTGCTCCAGGAAACATAGGTTTTGGGTGAGTAGGGCTGCCTATTTCAGCTGGGGAGTGGAGAGCTGCGGGCTGTGGGAAGCCCCATCCCTTCCAGAGTAGGGTGGGGGAATAAGGTAGAATCCCAGTTTGGCCAAGAGCAGGAGCTGCTAGGGTTGGCAGCAGCGCTAAGAAAGGACTCTCTCCCCCAGAATGGATCCTTTCCACCCAACTCCCACCTGGGAGGAAGGGTGAGACTCAAGGTTAAACATCCCCGGACTGAGTTGGGAGGAACCGAGGCTCAACATCCCCCCTCACCCGCACCAACGAACGCACACCCCCTAAGGATTTGCGACCAGGAGTTTCCTTCCCTCAAAATGCTCCAAAGCGTCCCACTGCCTCTAGGGCAGAGCTTCAGCCTCATCTCCTGCCTCACCCTCTAACCGGTTCACATCTCTACCTTTGCTAAAGCCAGAACTCTCCCCGCCACCCCATCCCCCGCCGGAGGTGTCCTCATCTTGCCCCCACCTGAAGATCCCTTCAAAAAAATGCTTGCTCCTTAATAAAGAGTCTGCTCACGCCTTAAACCCTTCTTGGAACGCCCCGGGTCCCGGGCCGACCTTTGGCAACCTGGCCCCCTCCCCAGCAACCATTACGCGGTACTGTCATAAAGTGATCACATTGTTTTCGGTCGCCTGGTCCCACAACCCACCCCGGCCGGACTGGAAGCTTCTTGAAAGTAGGAAGCCTGGTTCCTGGAGGTAACCCTGGGGCAGCCCTCCGCCTGGGGCATTCCGGTCACTCCACGAGGGATGGAGCGCGCGGCGGGGCGGCGAGGTGGCAGGGCAGGACGGAGCGGCGCATGGGGCCGCTCTCCGGAACCTCGCGGTGGGGGTGGGGTGAGGGTGGAACTTCGCCCTCTGCTGCGGGCGCCGGCCGAATGCAGCCCGCCGCGCCTGGCTCCCCCTCCCCAAGCCGTGCCCACCCGGCCAGGTGATCTCGAACCTTCTCCCTCGCACACCCCAACAACAAACAAGCCTCCGCGCTCTCCCTCTGGAGAAAGGAGGTGGAGCCTGACCTCCGCCGGAGGCTGCCGCAGCTGCTGGGGGGAGGGCTCGTGGCTCCGGTCCTGGGGGAGTCTCTCCTCCAGGGAGTGGCAGGGTGGGGGCCTAGGCGGGCTCCCACGAGTCCGGGAAGCCCTCCCGCCGTGGCCTTGACCCGACACCGGCGCAGGGAGGGGGTGCAGCTGGGGTGGCTTCAGTGAGGGCTCGCTTCCGACTCTGTCCCTCTCTCGGGCTGGAGTGTCCTCGGATCCCTCCCCGCCATTTATGCCCACTCCCTCTTCGAATCCAGCAGCCCCTAGAGCATGGTGAGACTAGGTGCCTCGTGAGCGGCGGGGAGAGGATGCAGGTCTGCTGGGCTCCCGGGAACCGGGGTGTGCCCATCCCCCACCCCTTGACGGCTCGGGGTGTGCAGCTGGGCGGGTGAGACCGACCCCAGGGACACACCGACACGGGCAGGAAGGAGCCTGAAATGGGATGTAGTCATCGGTCGTTGGGGCTGCAGTGGAAGTAACTTGGGTGAGGGGTAGAGAATGCCCCCAAGGGGAAGGCCTGGGGCCCCAAAGAGGGTAGGAGCTGGGCATCAGAGGGAGGGAAGGACAATGCAGAAACAGCTTTTGCGGGGAGAGGCGGCCTGCAAAGACTTCCCCTGGCCAGTCTGAACAGATGGGGGCTTTGGACACGGCACCATGGCATGCATTCCCCAAAGCCTGACCGGAGCCCCCTTGTAACTTCTTGTGTGGGAATCTGGGTCCAACAGAACCCCCCAACTCAATTCCCTCGCCCCAGGCTGTGGCAGTGGGTGCTCTTAGCTGAGGGAGAAGTCCTGTTAAAGAACTGGGCACTCAACAGCTGGCTCCTTGGTGGCAGAAGGGGACCTTGCCCCTCTGGCTCAGTCACAGAGGGAGCACTTCTGCCTCCCCAATCCCGAGGGAAGTGAGGCCAGCAGGTAAAGACCAGACTTCTACACTTGGATTTGAGGGCAAATAATTTCTAGAGATCCCTTTAAGGAGGGGTGTTCTGATCCCTTTAAGAGGGAGTGGGTCACAGCAAAAGGACTATAAAAGTCCAGCTTTCTTTATTCCCCCACTCCCGGGGGCTTCCTATGATGGGGGAGGGGGCAAGTGCTACAGCCGAATTTAATTGGTGCCCTGGTGTCCCTCCCCCAGAGAGCTGCGCCCTTCAGCTTATCCTGTGGGGCTGAGGGGCCAGGTGGCTCTGTAAGTGTTCCTGGGTCCTAGAATCCAGGTACTCGGGGGTGGGGGAGGGAAGGAGCTGCCCACTCCCAGGAAAGAAAAGTGAGACCCCGGCATGGACTCGAGGAAAAAGTGGTCACTGCCACCACCGCGGGGACTGCACTGCCCTGCCCGTTGGGGTGCCCTGCCTGGTGCCAGGTGGCTGGATCTGAGGGCAGGCAGTCTGCAGGGACTGTGGCGGGCAGAGGGGGGAGGTGCCTGGCTGCTGGACTGGGGATGACGGAGCAGCCAGTCTGTCCCCACTGTCGGTCTGGTTGTACGTGGTGGGGGAGGGGTGTGCAGCGTGTTCTTTCTGGCCCTGGATGTTTTCCTCTCTGCATCGCCCTCTCTCTGCTCTTGCTCTGAGGCAGTTAACCCTTCCCGATGGGTCTAGAGGTACCTGGGTAGAGAGAGCCCCTGCCTGGCCATAGGGAGGGGGTGGCCCTGTAGACCTGACGGATCCATTCCAAGCAGCAAACCCTTTTCAATGGGGGACCTCTGGCCTGTTGGACCTCCAGGGAAAGGAAAGGTGATGAGCCCCAGGCACTGAGATACCCCCCACCCCGTGGAGTAGAGTGGAGTGGGGAGCATCCACTCAGCAAAGGCTGAAGGAGCTGAGGGAAGCAGGAAGAGGTGGAGCTCTTTCCATCTGTGGAAGGGCTCTGGACTGGGAAGGAAGGAAGGAAGGCCCAGGTACACAGGTCCCTGGAAGTGGAGTGAAGGAGGAAAGGAGAGGCTGAAAGGTACCTCTGAGGGACAGGCAGGCTGTGTAGCCCCTGGCTTCTTCTTTGCCTGGCTTGTTGACCAGCTTTAAGAAGCAATGGGGGGAAAGGGAGCCCAGGGGTAGATCAGTGGGCTGACTTAGAAAGAACATCAAGTGCCTTTAGCTAGCCTGTGTCCCCAAACCATAGCCCACTGAGCCAGTCTCCTGGGGCAAAGGAGACAGCCACCCATGTGGGAGGCTCCTCTGGCTGCCAAGCAGGCTGAGCAGGATGAGGAGCTGGAGTGGGCTCTGCCTCCTCTCCAGTCAGGATCCCCCTCCTCAAATGAGACAACTCTCTTCCTCCCACCCCAGGACCACTGGATCTTTACCCACAGATGCCACAGAGAAGTCTGCTCATGCAACCTCACGCTGTCATTTCCCAGGCTGAGCATGTGCTTCCTGCCACTTAGGTCTCCTTCCCTATGACCAGCTACATTTCTCTTCTGACCCTCTCAGCCTCAATTCCAGCCCATCATTGGGGATGAAGCAGCTGCCAAGATGGGAGGCTGGGTTGTTCCATCTTCTCCCTTGGCCTGTGACATGGCTCAGCTCCAGTGGCCACCCCTGCTGTTACCCTTTACCGCTGATCTCTGAGGAGAGGTAGATGCTACCACAGGATGTGGTGATTGACTGGCACAGGGAGAGGGGGATTTTGTGAGGTGGGGAGTAGAGCTGGCCTGTTATGTGTTAGGGGAGAGGGGCAGCTGGAAACCCTTGTCCTGGGAGGCTCAGAAAAGGGAGAAATCCTTTAGTGTCCTACTTTTATAGGTTTGGGGATTGTGCTTTCCCTAAAGGTGGGAGGTGGGAGAAAGGCAGTTGTCCTAGGAGAACCTGGCACTTTGAAAAGTTTCTATGCCATGATCTTAGTAGGCCCTTCCTTTAAACATGCCCCCCCCCAAAAAAAAAACCCAGCTAATACAGCTTGGGCCCTCTGGACCTTCTGGAGGCATGTAGGGAACTGGTTTTTTGGAGGGAGGTTGTATTTCTCAGCCATAGTTGTGGCAGCCCTGATTGTCTTAAAGGCTGCCTGGGTGAGAGCTTGAGTCCCCAGGTCTGGGAAAGGCTGGGCACTGTGTGTGGTTCAGGAGGAGCCCCTCTGCCACACTCCAACGCTGGGTTTTTCCTGCTTGCCCAGGCAGACTCAGCACTCTGGGCTCTTCTCTCTTCTGCCCAAGGCGTTCCAGGACCCAGCCCCTCCCAGGGCTGCTCCCAGTGTTCTGGTGACTTGACACTACCCTTTCTGTTGCTGTTCCTTTTACCTCCCAAAGCTCCCCTCCCCCGCCTGAAATGGAAATGAGGCTTTGTTCAGGGGTGGACTCAGCATTTCTCAAGAACCTACTGTGTGCACTTCCAGCGCCTGTTGAAGTCCTGTGTGTGCTCTGGAGCCAAGAGGTGCCCAGGGCTTGGCCCTTAGGTGTACCTCACAGGGACCTCCCACGCATCTGTCTGACCTCCGGCTGCTGTGCCCACCCACCCTGCTGACCCCTCCAGCGTGCTCGGGCTTGGAAAGGCACGTCTCTTGGGTGTGAGAGACGGAGCCACAGCATTCGGTGACTAGGGGAAAGCCAGGTAAGTGACTACACTTGGTCCCATCCTGGCTTGGGGACGCGA
The DNA here is from genome assembly GCA_004027185.1 of Glis glis. Classification (NCBI taxonomy): domain Eukaryota; kingdom Metazoa; phylum Chordata; class Mammalia; order Rodentia; family Gliridae; genus Glis; species Glis glis. The sequence continues at coordinate 17,665 of PVJS01040789.1, forward strand.
AGGAGGGAGTCCAGCCACGCCTGTCAGGCTGCCCGCCCCCTTCCCCCTCCCCTGGAGAGCTCTGATGTTCCCCCGCGGTGGTGGAAGAGGGTGTGTGGGTGTCAAGGACTCGCAGACCAGGCTCGGCTGTCAGCTGGAAATGGATGAGGGCTCCACACTCGGTTTCTAAAGAGGGTGAATTAGGAGCTGGGGCGGGGGGCAGTAGGTGAAGGGCAGAAAGAGGAAAAAGAGATGCGGGTGAGGGGTTACCGAGCCAGGACCGACCTTGCTTGAAAGGAAAGGAGACGTGGCAGGCAGGGAAGTCGGAAAGATGAGGCAAGGGCGGGAGGGGCTTCTCAGCAGTCGGGGCCCTTTCGCTGGAGTCTGGGGCCCTTTCTGCAGGAAAGGGGGTTTGTTCTCGCTTGATTTTCGGCCGGTCTTCCCGAGGCTCTGCCCGGGGGGAGCAGCCTCCGGTGACGGTGGGGTGTTTCTCGGCCCGCCGTTTTCTTCAGCGGGCGCTGGAGAGAAGGATAGGAAGGAAGAGGGATGTAGAGGGGTGACGGTCAGGGCGGGGGCGAGATAAGATTTCTCCGGGGGGGGGCTACAGCTGGGGGCTTGGG